>JANJGK010002430.1:0-128107 GCA_039081455.1 Macrobrachium rosenbergii
GGGAACCGTAAAACAACTTTAGAAAACCGTCAGAAAACCGTAAAAAAAAACTTAGAAAACCGTTAGAAATCCGTAAAACAACGTTAGAAAACCGTTAGTAATCCGTTAGAAAACCGTTAGAAAACCGTTAGAAAACTGTTAGAAAACCGTTAGGGAACTATAGAAAACCGTAAAACTACGTTAGAAAACCGTTAGAAAACCATAATGCAACGTTAGGAAACCGTTAGAAAACCCTTAGAGAACTGTTAGGAAACCGTTAGAAAAACGTTAGAAAACCGTTAGAAAAACGTTAGAAAACAGTTAGAAAAACGTTAGAAAATCCTTAGGAAACTGTCAGGGAATCCGTTAGACAACCGTTAGAAAAACGTTAGAAAACCGTTAAAAATCATTAGACAAACGTTAGAAAACGTTAGAACAAGTTAGAAAAACCGTTAGAAAACCATTAGAAAACCGTGAAAAAACGTTAGAAAACCGTTAAAAACCATTAGAAAACCGTTAGGAAAACGTTAGAAAACCGTGAAAAAACGTTAGAAAGTCTTTAAGAAACCGTTAGAAAACCGTTAGGAAACCGTTAAAAAACATTAGAAAACTGTTAAAAAGGTTAGGAAACCGTTAGAAAACCGTTAGAAAATCGTTTAAAAAAATCGTTAGAAAACCGTTAGGAAACAGTTAGAAAACCGTTAGAAAACAGTTAGGAAACTGTTAGGAAACCGTTAGAAAACCGTCAGAAAATCGTCAGAAAACCGTCAAACAACGTTACAAAACCGATAAAAAACCGTTAGAAAGTCTTTAGAAAACCGATAAAAAAACGTTAGAAAACCGTTAGGGACCCGTTAAAAAAACGTTAGAAAACCGTTAGGAAACCGTTAGAAAAACGTTAGAAAACCGTTAGGAAACGTTAGAAAACCGTTAGGAAACCGTTAGAAAACGTTAGAAAACCGTTACGAAACCGTTAGAAAAACGTTATAAAACGTTAGAAAAACGTTAGAAAACCGTTACAAAACCTTTCGGAAGACGTTAGGAATCCGTTAGAAAAACGGTAGGAAAACGTTAGAAAAACGTTAGAAAAACCGTTAAAAAAACGTTAGAAAACCGTTTAAAAACGTTAGAAAATAGTTAGAAAACCGTTATAAAACAGTTAAAAAACGTTAGAAAACCGTTAAATAAACGTTAGGAAATTGTTAGAAACCGTTATAAAACCGTTAGAAAAACGTTAGAAAACTGTTAGAAAAACGTTAGGAAACCGTTAGAAAACCGTTAGGAAACTGCTGGAAAACCGTTAGGGAACCGTTAGAAACACGTTAGAAAAACGTTAGAAAACCGTTAGAAAACGTTAGAAAAACGTTAAAAAAGCGTTACAAACCCGTTAGAAAAAGTTAGAAATCCGTTAGGAACCCGTTAGAAAAACGTTCGAAAACCGTTAGAAACCGTTAAAAAACCGTTAGAAATCCGTTAAAAAAATTTAGAAAGCCGTTAGAAAACCGTTAAAAACGTTATAAAATCGTTAGGAAACCGTTAGAAAACCGTTAAAAAGCGTTAGGAAACCGATAAAAACCGTTACGAAACCGTTATAAACCGAGAATTTGACTGGTTGTGACCGAATGTGGAAGAAATTGTGTGGCTTTCGAATGAATTTTTGCTTGTTTTTGGAGAATTTCATCCCCAATTTGAGAAAATCTGTGTGATTTTGAAGGGTTTTAGACAAAATGTGGGCGGTTTTCAAGAGATTTTGGCTGATTTTGGAGGAATTTCGCGCGCAATTTTGAATGATTTGGACGTCTTTTGGGCTGATTTTAACGGTTTTTGACACAAAATGGCCGAGTTGGAAGAGTTTTCGGGTGATTTTTGCGAATGTTTTGGCGCAGTTTTGAATGTTTTGGAAGAGTTTTCGGCTGATTTGAACTGTTTTTTGAGAAAGTGTCGGCCATTTTGAGGGAAATTCGGCTCAATTTCGGCCGACATTTCAAAAACTGAGCTTGATTTTTTCGAAAATTTGGCCCATTGTGACCGAAAGTAGAAGAATTTGGGTGAGTTTCCAACGAATTTGTGCTTGATTTTGCAGAATTTCATGCCAAATTGGAGAAAATCTGTGTGATTTCGAAGGGTTTTAGACAAAATGTGGGCGGTTTTCAAGAGATTTTGGCTGGTTTTTGAGTAATTTCGCGCGCAGTTTCGAATAATTTGGACGTCTTGTGGGCTGATTTTAACGGTTTTTGACACAAAATGGCCGAGTTGGGAGAGATTTCGGGTGATTTTTGCGAATGTTTTGGGGTAGTTTTGAATGTTTTGGAAGAGTTTTCGGCTGATTTGAACTGTTTTTTGAGAAAGTGTCGGCCATTTTGAGGGAAATTCGGCACAATTTCGGCCGACATTTCAAAAACTGAGCTTGATTTTTTCGAAAATTTGGCCCATTGTGACCGAAAGTAGAAGAATTTGGGTGAGTTTCCAACGAATTTGTGCTTGATTTTGCAGAATTTCATGCCAAATTGGAGAAAATCTGTGTGATTTCGAAGGGGTTTAGACAAAATGTGGGCGGTTTTGAAGAGATTTTGGCTCATTTTTGAGAAATTTCGCTCGCAGTTTCGAATAATTTGGACGTCTTGTGGGCTGATTTTAACGGTTTTTGACACAAAATGGCCGAGTTGGAAGAGATTTCGGGTGATTTTTGCGAATGTTTTGGGGCAGTTTTGAATGTTTTGGAAGGGTTTTCGGCAGATTTGAACTGTTTTTTGAGAAAGTGTGGGCAATTTTGAGGGAAATTCGGCTCAATTTCGGCCGACATTTCAAAAACTGAGCTTGATTTTTTCGAAAATTTGGCCCATTGTGACCGAAAGTAGAAGAATTTGGGTGAGTTTCGAACGAATTTGTGCTTGATTTTGCAGAATTTCATGCCAAATTGGAGAAAATCTGTGTGATTTCGAAGGGTTTTAGACAAAATGTGGGCGGTTTTGAAGAGATTTTGGCTCATTTTTGAGAAATTTCGCTCGCAGTTTCGAATAATTTGGACGTCTTGTGGGCTGATTTTAACGGTTTTTGACACAAAATGGCCGAGTTGGAAGAGATTTCGGGTGATTTTTGCGAATGTTTTGGGGCAGTTTTGAATGTTTTGGAAGGGTTTTCGGCAGATTTGAACTGTTTTTTGAGAAAGTGTGGGCAATTTTGAGGGAAATTCGGCTCAATTTCGGCCGGCATTTCAAAAACTGAGCTTGATTTTTTCGAGAATTTGGCCCATTGTGACCGAAAGTAGAAGAATTTGGGTGAGTTTCGAACGGATTTGTGCTTGATTTTGCAGAATTTCATGCCAAATTGGAGAAAATCTGTGTGATTTCGAAGGGTTTTAGACAAAATGTGGGCGGTTTTCAAGAGATTTTGGCTCATTTCTGAGAAATTTCGCGCGCAGTTTCCAATAATTTGGACGTCTTGTGGGCTGATTTTAACGGTTTTTGACACAAAATGGCCGAGTTGGAAGTGTTTTCGGGTGATTTTTGCGAATGTTTTGGGGTAGTTTTGAATGTTTTGGAAGTGTTTTCGGCTGATTTGAACTGTTTTTTGAGAAAGTGTGTGCAATTTTGAGGGAAATTCGGCTCAATTTCGGCCGACATTTCAAAAACTGAGCTTGATTTTTTCGGAAATTTGGCCCATTGTGACCGAAAGTAGAAGAATTTGGGTGAGTTTCGAACGAATTTGTGCTTGATTTTGCAGAATTTCATGCCAAATTGGAGAAAATCTGTGTGATTTCGAAGGGTTTTAGACAAAATGTGGGCGGTTTTGAAGAGATTTTGGCTCATTTTTGAGAAATTTCGCTCGCAGTTTCGAATAATTTGGACGTCTTGTGGGCTGATTTTAACGGTTTTTGAGACAAAATGGCCGAGTTGGAAGAGATTTCGGGTGATTTTTGCGAATGTTTTGGGGCAGTTTTGAATGTTTTGGAAGGGTTTTCGGCAGATTTGAACTGTTTTTTGAGAAAGTGTGGGCAATTTTGAGGGAAATTCGGCTCAATTTCGGCCGACATTTCAAAAACTGAGCTTGATTTTTTCGAGAATTTGGCCCATTGTGACCGAAAGTAGAAGAATTTGGGTGAGTTTCGAACGGATTTGTGCTTGATTTTGCAGAATTTCATGCGAAATTGGAGAAAATCTGTGTGATTTCGAAGGGTTTTAGACAAAATGTGGGCGGTTTTGAAGAGATTTTGGCTCATTTCTGAGAAATTTCGCGCGCAGTTTCGAATAATTTGGACGTCTTGTGGGCTGATTTTAACGGTTTTTGACACAAAATGGCCGAGTTGGAAGAGATTTCGGGTGATTTTTGCGAATGTTTTGGCGCAGTTTTGAATGTTTTGGAAGAGTTTTCGGCTGATTTGAACTGTTTTTTGAGAAAGTGTCGGCCATTTTGAGGGAAATTCGGCTCAATTTCGGCCGGCATTTCAAAAACTGAGCTTGATTTTTTCGAAAATTTGGCCCATTGTGACCGAAAGTAGAAGAATTTGGGTGAGTTTCGAAAGAATTTGTGCTTGATTTTGCAGAATTTCATGCCAAATTGGAGAAAATCTGTGTGATTTCGAAGGGTTTTAGACAAAATGTGGGCGGTTTTCAAGAGATTTTGGCTCATTTCTGAGAAATTTCGCGCGCAGTTTCGAATAATTTGGACGTCTTGTGGGCTGATTTTAACGGTTTTTGACACAAAATGGCCGAGTTGGAAGTGTTTTCGGGTGATTTTTGCGAATGTTGTGGGGTAGTTTTGAATGTTTTGGAAGTGTTTTCGGCTGATTTGAACTGTTTTTTGAGAAAGTGTGTGCAATTTTGAGGGAAATTCGGCTCAATTTCGGCCGACATTTCAAAAACTGAGCTTGATTTTTTCGGAAATTTGGCCGATTGTGACCGAAAGTAGAAGAATTTGGGTGGGTTTCGAACGGATTTGTGCTTGATTTTGCAGAATTTCATGCCAAATTGGAGAAAATCTGTGTGATTTCGAAGGGTTTTAGACAAAATGTGGGCGGTTTTGAAGAGATTTTGGCTCATTTCTGAGAAATTTCGCGCGCAGTTTCGAATAATTTGGACGTCTTGTGGGCTGATTTTAACGGTTTTTGACACAAAATGGCCGAGTTGGGAGAGATTTCGGGTGATTTTTGCGAATGTTTTGGGGTAGTTTTGAATGTTTTGGAAGTGTTTTCGGCTGATTTGAACTGTTTTTTGAGAAAGTGTCGGCCATTTTGAGGGAAATTCGGCTCAATTTCGGCCGACATTTCAAAAACTGAGCTTGATTTTTTCGGAAATTTGGCCCATTGTGACCGAAAGTAGAAGAATTTGGGTGAGTTTCCAACGAATTTGTGCTTGATTTTGCAGAATTTCATGCCAAATTGGAGAAAATCTGTGTGATTTCGAAGGGTTTTAGACAAAATGTGGGCGGTTTTGAAGAGATTTTGGCTCATTTTTGAGAAATTTCGCTCGCAGTTTCGAATAATTTGGACGTCTTGTGGGCTGATTTTAACGGTTTTTGAGACAAAATGGCCGAGTTGGAAGAGATTTCGGGTGATTTTTGCGAATGTTTTGGGGCAGTTTTGAATGTTTTGGAAGGGTTTTCAGCAGATTTGAACTGTTTTTTGAGAAAGTGTGGGCAATTTTGACGGAAATTCGGCTCAATTTCGGCCGACATTTCAAAAACTGAGCTTGATTTTTTCGAAAATTTGGCCCATTGTGACCGAAAGTAGAAGAATTTGGGTGAGTTTCCAACGAATTTATGCTTGATTTTGCAGAATTTCATGCCAAATTGGAGAAAATCTGTGTGATTTCGAAGGGTTTTAGACAAAATGTGGGCGGTTTTGAAGAGATTTTGGCTCATTTTTGAGAAATTTCGCGCGCAGTTTCGAATAATTTGGACGTCTTGTGGGCTGATTTTAACGGTTTTTGACACAAAATGGCCGAGTTGGAAGAGATTTCGGGTGATTTTTGCGAATGTTTTGGGGCAGTTTTGAATGTTTTGGAAGAGTTTTCGGCTGATTTGAACTGTTTTTTGAGAAAGTGTCGGCCATTTTGAGGGAAATTCGGCTCAATTTCGGCCGGCATTTCAAAAACTGAGCTTGATTTTTTCGAGAATTTGGCCCATTGTGACCGAAAGTAGAAGAATTTGGGTGAGTTTCGAAAGAATTTGTGCTTGATTTTGCAGAATTTCATGCCAAATTGGAGAAAATCTGTGTGATTTCGAAGGGTTTTAGACAAAATGTGGGCGGTTTTGAAGAGATTTTGGCTCATTTCTGAGAAATTTCGCGCGCAGTTTCGAATAATTTGGACGTCTTGTGGGCTGATTTTAACGGTTTTTGACACAAAATGGCCGAGTTGGAAGTGTTTTCGGGTGATTTTTGCGAATGTTTTGGGGTAGTTTTGAATGTTTTGGAAGTGTTTTCGGCTGATTTGAACTGTTTTTTGAGAAAGTGTGTGCAATTTTGAGGGAAATTCGGCTCAATTTCGGCCGACATTTCAAAAACTGAGCTTGATTTTTTCGGAAATTTGGCCCATTGTGACCGAAAGTAGAAGAATTTGGGTGAGTTTCGAACGGATTTGTGCTTGATTTTGCAGAATTTCATGCCAAATTGGAGAAAATCTGTGTGATTTCGAAGGGTTTTAGACAAAATGTGGGCGGTTTTCAAGAGATTTTGGCTCATTTCTGAGAAATTTCGCGCGCAGTTTCGAATAATTTGGACGTCTTGTGGGCTGATTTTAACGGTTTTTGACACAAAATGGCCGAGTTGGGAGAGATTTCGGGTGATTTTTGCGAATGTTTTGGGGTAGTTTTGAATGTTTTGGAAGAGTTTTCGGCTGATTTGAACTGTTTTTTGAGAAAGTGTCGGCCATTTTGAGGGAAATTCGGCACAATTTCGGCCGACATTTCAAAAACTGAGCTTGATTTTTTCGAAAATTTGGCCCATTGTGACCGAAAGTAGAAGAATTTGGGTGAGTTTCCAACGAATTTGTGCTTGATTTTGCAGAATTTCATGCCAAATTGGAGAAAATCTGTGTGATTTCGAAGGGTTTTAGACAAAATGTGGGCGGTTTTGAAGAGATTTTGGCTGATTTTTGAGAAATTTCGCGCGCAGTTTCGAATGATTTGGACTCTTGTGGGCTGATTTTAACGGTTTTTTGAGACAAAATGGCCGAGTTGGAAGAGTTTCGGGTGATTTTTGCGAATGTTTTGGGGCAGTTTTGAATGTTTTGGAAGAGTTTTCGGCTGATTTGAACTGTTTTTTGAGAAAGTGTCGGCCATTTTGAGGGAAATTCGGCTCAATTTCGGCCGGCATTTCAAAAACTGAGCTTGATTTTTTCGAGAATTTGGCCCATTGTGACCGAAAGTAGAAGAATTTGGGTGAGTTTCCAACGATTTTGTGCTTGATTTTGCAGAATTTCATGCCAAATTGGAGAAAATCTGTGTGATTTCGAAGGGTTTTAGACAAAATGTGGGCGGTTTTGAAGAGATTTTGGCTGATTTTTGAGAAATTTCGCTCGCAGTTTCGAATAATTTGGACGTCTTGTGGGCTGATTTTAACGGTTTTTGAGACAAAATGGCCGAGTTGGAAGAGATTTCGGGTGATTTTTGCGAATGTTTTGGGGCAGTTTTGAATGTTTTGGAAGAGTTTTCGGCTGATTTGAACTGTTTTTTGAGAAAGTGTGGGCAATTTTGAGGGAAATTCGGCTCAATTTCTGCCGGCATTTCAAAAACTGAGCTTGATTTTTTCGAAAATTTGGCCCATTGTGACCGAAAGTAGAAGAATTTGGGTGAGTTCCGAACGAATTTGTGCTTGATTTTGCAGAATTTCATGCCAAATTGGAGAAAATCTGTGTGATTTCGAAGGGTTTTAGACAAAATGTGGGCGGTTTTGAAGAGATTTTGGCTCATTTTTGAGAAATTTCGCGCGCAGTTTCGAATAATTTGGACGTCTTGTGGGCTGATTTTAACGGTTTTTGAGACAAAATGGCCGAGTTGGAAGAGATTTCGGGTGATTTTTGCGAATGTTTTGGGGCAGTTTTGAATGTTTTGGAAGAGTTTTCGGCTAATTTGAACTGTTTTTTGAGAAAGTGTGGGCCATTTTGAGGGAAATTCGGCTCAATTTCGGCCGGCATTTCAAAAACTGAGCTTGATTTTTTCGAGAATTTGCCCGATTATGACCGAAAGTAGAAGAATTTGGGTGAGTTTCGAACGAATTTGTGCTTGATTTTGCAGAATTTCATGCCAAATTGGAGAAAATCTGTGTGATTTCGAAGGGTTTTAGACAAAATGTGGGCGGTTTTGAAGAGATTTTGGCTGATTTTTGAGAAATTTCGCGCGCAGTTTCGAATAATTTGGACGTCTTGTGGGCTGATTTTAACGGTTTTTGACACAAAATGGCCGAGTTGGAAGAGATTTCGGGTGATTTTTGCGAATGTTTTGGGGCAGTTTTGAATGTTTTGCAAGAGTTTTCGGCTAATTTGAACTGTTTTTTGAGAAAGTGTGGGCTATTTTGAGGGAAATTCGGCTCAATTTCGCCCGACATTTCAAAAACTGAGCTTGATTTTTTCCAAAATTTGGCCGGTTGTGACCGAAAGTAGAAGATTTTGGGTGAGTTTCGAACGGATTTGTGCTTGATTTTGCAGAATTTCATGCCAAATTGGAGAAAATCTGTGTGATTTCGAAGGGTTTTAGACAAAATGTGGGCGGTTTTGAAGAGATTTTGGCTGATTTTTGAGGAATTTCGCGCGCAGTTTCGAATAATTTGGACGTCTTGTGGGCTGATTTTAACGGTTTTTGACACAAAATGGCCGAGTTGGAAGAGATTTCGGGTGATTTTTGCGAATGTTTTGGCGCAGTTTTGAATGTTTTGGAAGAGTTTTCGGCTGATTTGAACCTTTTTTTTGAGAAAGTTTCGGCCATTTTGAGGGAAATTCGGCTCAATTTCGCCCGACATTTCAAAAACTGAGCTTGATTTTTTCCAAAATTTGGCCGGTTGTGACCGAAAGTAGAAGATTTTGGGTGAGTTTCGAACGGATTTGTGCTTGATTTTGCAGAATTTCATGCGAAATTGGAGAAAATCTGTGTGATTTCGAAGGGTTTTAGACAAAATGTGGGCGGTTTTCAAAAGGTTTTGGCTGATTTTTGAGAAATTTCGCGCGCAGTTTCGAATAATTTGGACGTCTTGTGGGCTGATTTTAACGGTTTTTGACACAAAATGGCCGAGTTGGAAGAGATTTCGGGTGATTTTTGCGAATGTTTTGGGGCAGTTTTGAATTTTTTGGAAGAGTTTTCGGCTGATTTGAACCTTTTTTTTAAAAAGTGTCGGCCATTTTGAGGGAAATTCGGCTCAATTTCGGCCGACATTTCAAAAACTGAGCTTGATTTTTTCGAAAATTTGGCCCATTGTGACCGAAAGTAGAAGAATTTGGGTGAGTTTCGAACGAATTTGTGCTTGATTTTCCAGAATTTCATGCCAAATTGGAGAAAATCTGTGTGATTTCGAAGGGTTTTAGACAAAATGTGGGCGGTTTTCAAGAGATTTTGGCTGATTTTTGAGAAATTTCGCGCGCAGTTTCGAATAATTTGGACGTCTTGTGGGCTGATTTTAACGGTTTTTGACACAAAATGGCCGAGTTGTAAGAGATTTCGGGTGATTTTTGCGAATGTTTTGGGGTAGTTTTGGATGTTTTGGAAGAGTTTCCGGCTAATTTGAACTGTTTTTTGAGAAAGTGTCGGCCATTTTCAGGGAAATTCGGCTCAATTTCGGCCGACATTTCAAAAACTGAGCTTGATTTTTTCGAAAATTTGGCCCATTGTGACCGAAAGTAGAAGAATTTGGGTGAGTTTCGAACGAATTTGTGCTTGTTTTGGCAGAATTTCATGCGAAATTGGAGAAAATCTGTGTGATTTCGAAGGTTTTTAGACAAAATGTGTGCGGTTTTGAAGAGATTTTGGCTGATTTTTGAGAAATTTCGCGCGCAGTTTCGAATAATTTGGACGTCTTGTGGGTTGATTTTAACGGTTTTTGACACAAAATGGCCGAGTTGGAAGAGATTTCGGGTGATTTTTGCGAATGTTTTGGCGCAGTTTTGAATGTTTTGGAAGAGTTTTCGGCTGATTTGAACTGTTTTTTGAGAAAGTGTCGGCCATTTTGAGGGAAATTCGGCTCAATTTCGGCCGGCATTTCAAAAACTGAGCTTGATTTTCTCGAAAATTTGGCCGATTGTGACCGAAAGTAGAAGAATTTGGGTGAGTTTCGAACGAATTTGTGCTTGATTTTGCAGAATTTCATGCCAAATTGGAGAAAATCTGTGTGATTTCGAAGGGTTTTAGACAAAATGTGGGCGGTTTTGAAGAGTTTTTGGCTGATTTTTGAGAAATTTCGCGCGCAGTTTCGAATAATTTGGACGTCTTGTGGGCTGATTTTAACGGTTTTTGACACAAAATGGCCGAGTTGGAAGAGATTTCGGGTGATTTTTGCGAATGTTTTGGGGTAGTTTTGAATGATTTGGAAGAGTTTTCGGCTAATTTGAACTGTTTTTTGAGAAAGTGTCGGCCATTTTCAGGGAAATTCGGCTCAATTTCGGCCGACATTTCAAAAACTGAGCTTGATTTTTTCGAAAATTTGGCCGATTGTGACCGAAAGTGGAAGAATTTGGATGAGTTTCGAACGAATTTGTGCTTGATTTTGCAGAATTTCATGCCAAATTGGAGAAAATCTGTGTGATTTCGAAGGGTTTTAGACAAAATGTGGGCGGTTTTCAAGAGATTTTGGCTGATTTTTGAGAAATTTCGCGCGCAGTTTCGAATAATTTGGACGTCTTGTGGGCTGATTTTAACGGTTTTTGACACAAAATGGCCGAGTTGGAAGAGATTTCGGGTGATTTTTGCGAATGTTTTGGGGCAGTTTTGAATGATTGGGAAGAGTTTTCGGCTAATTTGAACTGTTTTTTGAGAAAGTTTCGCCATTTTGAGGGAAATTCGGCTCAATTTCGGCCGACATTTCAAAAACTGAGCTTGATTTTTTCGAAAATTTGGCCCATTGTGACCGAAAGTAGAAGAATTTGGGTGAGTTTCGAACGAATTTGTGCTTGTTTTGGCAGAATTTCATGCCAAATTGGAGAAAATCTGTGTGATTTCGAAGGGTTTTAGACAAAATGTGGGCGGTTTTCAAGAGATTTTGGCTGATTTTTGAGAAATTTTGCGGGCAGTTTCGAATAATTTGGACGTCTTGAGGGCTGATTTTAACGGTTTTTGACACAAAATGGCCGAGTTGGAAGAGATTTCGGGTTATTTTTGCGAATGTTTTGGGGCAGTTTTGAATGTTTTGGAAGAGTTTTCGGCTGATTTGAACTGTTTTTTGAGAAAGTGTGGGCAATTTTGAGGGAAATTCGGCTCAATTTCGGCAGGCATTTCAAAAACTGAGCTTGATTTTTTCGAAAATTTGGCCGATTGTGACCGAAAGTAGAAGAATTTGGGTGAGTTTCGAAAGAATTTGTGCTTGATTTTGCAGAATTTCATGCGAAATTGGAGAAAATCTGTGTGATTTCGAAGGGTTTTAGACAAAATGTGGGCGGTTTTCAAGAGATTTTGGCTGATTTTTGAGAAATTTCGCGCGCAGTTTCGAATAATTTGGACTTCTTGTGGGCTGATTTTAACGGTTTTTGACACAAAATGGCCGAGTTGGAAGAGATTTCGGGTGATTTTTGCGAATGTTTTGGGGTAGTTTTGAATGTTTTGGAAGAGTTTTCGGCTGATTTGAACTGTTTTTTGAGAAAGTGTCGGCCATTTTGAGGGAAATTCGGCACAATTTCGGCCGACATTTCAAAAACTGAGCTTGATTTTTTCGAAAATTTGGCCCATTGTGACCGAAAGTAGAAGAATTTGGGTGAGTTTCCAACGAATTTGTGCTTGATTTTGCAGAATTTCATGCCAAATTGGAGAAAATCTGTGTGATTTCGAAGGGTTTTAGACAAAATGTGGGCGGTTTTGAAGAGATTTTGGCTGATTTTTGAGAAATTTCGCGCGCAGTTTCGAATGATTTGGACTCTTGTGGGCTGATTTTAACGGTTTTTTGAGACAAAATGGCCGAGTTGGAAGAGTTTCGGGTGATTTTTGCGAATGTTTTGGGGCAGTTTTGAATGTTTTGGAAGAGTTTTCGGCTGATTTGAACTGTTTTTTGAGAAAGTGTCGGCCATTTTGAGGGAAATTCGGCTCAATTTCGGCCGGCATTTCAAAAACTGAGCTTGATTTTTTCGAGAATTTGGCCCATTGTGACCGAAAGTAGAAGAATTTGGGTGAGTTTCCAACGATTTTGTGCTTGATTTTGCAGAATTTCATGCCAAATTGGAGAAAATCTGTGTGATTTCGAAGGGTTTTAGACAAAATGTGGGCGGTTTTGAAGAGATTTTGGCTGATTTTTGAGAAATTTCGCTCGCAGTTTCGAATAATTTGGACGTCTTGTGGGCTGATTTTAACGGTTTTTGAGACAAAATGGCCGAGTTGGAAGAGATTTCGGGTGATTTTTGCGAATGTTTTGGGGCAGTTTTGAATGTTTTGGAAGAGTTTTCGGCTGATTTGAACTGTTTTTTGAGAAAGTGTGGGCAATTTTGAGGGAAATTCGGCTCAATTTCTGCCGGCATTTCAAAAACTGAGCTTGATTTTTTCGAAAATTTGGCCCATTGTGACCGAAAGTAGAAGAATTTGGGTGAGTTCCGAACGAATTTGTGCTTGATTTTGCAGAATTTCATGCCAAATTGGAGAAAATCTGTGTGATTTCGAAGGGTTTTAGACAAAATGTGGGCGGTTTTGAAGAGATTTTGGCTCATTTTTGAGAAATTTCGCGCGCAGTTTCGAATAATTTGGACGTCTTGTGGGCTGATTTTAACGGTTTTTGAGACAAAATGGCCGAGTTGGAAGAGATTTCGGGTGATTTTTGCGAATGTTTTGGGGCAGTTTTGAATGTTTTGGAAGAGTTTTCGGCTAATTTGAACTGTTTTTTGAGAAAGTGTGGGCCATTTTGAGGGAAATTCGGCTCAATTTCGGCCGGCATTTCAAAAACTGAGCTTGATTTTTTCGAGAATTTGCCCGATTATGACCGAAAGTAGAAGAATTTGGGTGAGTTTCGAACGAATTTGTGCTTGATTTTGCAGAATTTCATGCCAAATTGGAGAAAATCTGTGTGATTTCGAAGGGTTTTAGACAAAATGTGGGCGGTTTTGAAGAGATTTTGGCTGATTTTTGAGAAATTTCGCGCGCAGTTTCGAATAATTTGGACGTCTTGTGGGCTGATTTTAACGGTTTTTGACACAAAATGGCCGAGTTGGAAGAGATTTCGGGTGATTTTTGCGAATGTTTTGGGGCAGTTTTGAATGTTTTGCAAGAGTTTTCGGCTAATTTGAACTGTTTTTTGAGAAAGTGTGGGCTATTTTGAGGGAAATTCGGCTCAATTTCGCCCGACATTTCAAAAACTGAGCTTGATTTTTTCCAAAATTTGGCCGGTTGTGACCGAAAGTAGAAGATTTTGGGTGAGTTTCGAACGGATTTGTGCTTGATTTTGCAGAATTTCATGCCAAATTGGAGAAAATCTGTGATTTCGAAGGGTTTTAGACAAAATGTGGGCGGTTTTGAAGAGATTTTGGCTGATTTTTGAGGAATTTCGCGCGCAGTTTCGAATAATTTGGACGTCTTGTGGGCTGATTTTAACGGTTTTTGACACAAAATGGCCGAGTTGGAAGAGATTTCGGGTGATTTTTGCGAATGTTTTGGCGCAGTTTTGAATGTTTTGGAAGAGTTTTCGGCTGATTTGAACCTTTTTTTTGAGAAAGTTTCGGCCATTTTGAGGGAAATTCGGCTCAATTTCGCCCGACATTTCAAAAACTGAGCTTGATTTTTTCCAAAATTTGGCCGGTTGTGACCGAAAGTAGAAGATTTTGGGTGAGTTTCGAACGGATTTGTGCTTGATTTTGCAGAATTTCATGCGAAATTGGAGAAAATCTGTGTGATTTCGAAGGGTTTTAGACAAAATGTGGGCGGTTTTCAAAAGGTTTTGGCTGATTTTTGAGAAATTTCGCGCGCAGTTTCGAATAATTTGGACGTCTTGTGGGCTGATTTTAACGGTTTTTGACACAAAATGGCCGAGTTGGAAGAGATTTCGGGTGATTTTTGCGAATGTTTTGGGGCAGTTTTGAATTTTTTGGAAGAGTTTTCGGCTGATTTGAACCTTTTTTTTAAAAAGTGTCGGCCATTTTGAGGGAAATTCGGCTCAATTTCGGCCGACATTTCAAAAACTGAGCTTGATTTTTTCGAAAATTTGGCCCATTGTGACCGAAAGTAGAAGAATTTGGGTGAGTTTCGAACGAATTTGTGCTTGATTTTCCAGAATTTCATGCCAAATTGGAGAAAATCTGTGTGATTTCGAAGGGTTTTAGACAAAATGTGGGCGGTTTTCAAGAGATTTTGGCTGATTTTTGAGAAATTTCGCGCGCAGTTTCGAATAATTTGGACGTCTTGTGGGCTGATTTTAACGGTTTTTGACACAAAATGGCCGAGTTGTAAGAGATTTCGGGTGATTTTTGCGAATGTTTTGGGGTAGTTTTGGATGTTTTGGAAGAGTTTCCGGCTAATTTGAACTGTTTTTTGAGAAAGTGTCGGCCATTTTCAGGGAAATTCGGCTCAATTTCGGCCGACATTTCAAAAACTGAGCTTGATTTTTTCGAAAATTTGGCCCATTGTGACCGAAAGTAGAAGAATTTGGGTGAGTTTCGAACGAATTTGTGCTTGTTTTGGCAGAATTTCATGCGAAATTGGAGAAAATCTGTGTGATTTCGAAGGTTTTTAGACAAAATGTGTGCGGTTTTGAAGAGATTTTGGCTGATTTTTGAGAAATTTCGCGCGCAGTTTCGAATAATTTGGACGTCTTGTGGGTTGATTTTAACGGTTTTTGACACAAAATGGCCGAGTTGGAAGAGATTTCGGGTGATTTTTGCGAATGTTTTGGCGCAGTTTTGAATGTTTTGGAAGAGTTTTCGGCTGATTTGAACTGTTTTTTGAGAAAGTGTCGGCCATTTTGAGGGAAATTCGGCTCAATTTCGGCCGGCATTTCAAAAACTGAGCTTGATTTTCTCGAAAATTTGGCCGATTGTGACCGAAAGTAGAAGAATTTGGGTGAGTTTCGAACGAATTTGTGCTTGATTTTGCAGAATTTCATGCCAAATTGGAGAAAATCTGTGTGATTTCGAAGGGTTTTAGACAAAATGTGGGCGGTTTTGAAGAGTTTTTGGCTGATTTTTGAGAAATTTCGCGCGCAGTTTCGAATAATTTGGACGTCTTGTGGGCTGATTTTAACGGTTTTTGACACAAAATGGCCGAGTTGGAAGAGATTTCGGGTGATTTTTGCGAATGTTTTGGGGTAGTTTTGAATGATTTGGAAGAGTTTTCGGCTAATTTGAACTGTTTTTTGAGAAAGTGTCGGCCATTTTCAGGGAAATTCGGCTCAATTTCGGCCGACATTTCAAAAACTGAGCTTGATTTTTTCGAAAATTTGGCCGATTGTGACCGAAAGTGGAAGAATTTGGATGAGTTTCGAACGAATTTGTGCTTGATTTTGCAGAATTTCATGCCAAATTGGAGAAAATCTGTGTGATTTCGAAGGGTTTTAGACAAAATGTGGGCGGTTTTCAAGAGATTTTGGCTGATTTTTGAGAAATTTCGCGCGCAGTTTCGAATAATTTGGACGTCTTGTGGGCTGATTTTAACGGTTTTTGACACAAAATGGCCGAGTTGGAAGAGATTTCGGGTGATTTTTGCGAATGTTTTGGGGCAGTTTTGAATGATTGGGAAGAGTTTTCGGCTAATTTGAACTGTTTTTTGAGAAAGTTTCGCCATTTTGAGGGAAATTCGGCTCAATTTCGGCCGACATTTCAAAAACTGAGCTTGATTTTTTCGAAAATTTGGCCCATTGTGACCGAAAGTAGAAGAATTTGGGTGAGTTTCGAACGAATTTGTGCTTGTTTTGGCAGAATTTCATGCCAAATTGGAGAAAATCTGTGTGATTTCGAAGGGTTTTAGACAAAATGTGGGCGGTTTTCAAGAGATTTTGGCTGATTTTTGAGAAATTTTGCGGGCAGTTTCGAATAATTTGGACGTCTTGAGGGCTGATTTTAACGGTTTTTGACACAAAATGGCCGAGTTGGAAGAGATTTCGGGTTATTTTTGCGAATGTTTTGGGGCAGTTTTGAATGTTTTGGAAGAGTTTTCGGCTGATTTGAACTGTTTTTTGAGAAAGTGTGGGCAATTTTGAGGGAAATTCGGCTCAATTTCGGCAGGCATTTCAAAAACTGAGCTTGATTTTTTCGAAAATTTGGCCGATTGTGACCGAAAGTAGAAGAATTTGGGTGAGTTTCGAAAGAATTTGTGCTTGATTTTGCAGAATTTCATGCGAAATTGGAGAAAATCTGTGTGATTTCGAAGGGTTTTAGACAAAATGTGGGCGGTTTTCAAGAGATTTTGGCTGATTTTTGAGAAATTTCGCGCGCAGTTTCGAATAATTTGGACTTCTTGTGGGCTGATTTTAACGGTTTTTGACACAAAATGGCCGAGTTGGAAGAGATTTCGGGTGATTTTTGCGAATGTTTTGGGGTAGTTTTGAATGTTTTGGAAGAGTTTTCGGCTGATTTGAACTGTTTTTTGAGAAAGTGTCGGCCATTTTGAGGGAAATTCGGCACAATTTCTGCCGACATTTCAAAAACTGAGCTTGATTTTTTCGAAAATTTGGCCCATTGTGACCGAAAGTAGAAGAATTTGGGTGAGTTTCCAACGAATTTGTGCTTGATTTTGCAGAATTTCATGCCAAATTGGAGAAAATCTGTGTGATTTCGAAGGGTTTTAGACAAAATGTGGGCGGTTTTGAAGAGATTTTGGCTGATTTTTGAGAAATTTCGCGCGCAGTTTCGAATGATTTGGACTCTTGTGGGCTGATTTTAACGGTTTTTTGAGACAAAATGGCCGAGTTGGAAGAGTTTCGGGTGATTTTTGCGAATGTTTTGGGGCAGTTTTGAATGTTTTGGAAGAGTTTTCGGCTGATTTGAACTGTTTTTTGAGAAAGTGTGGGCAATTTTGAGGGAAATTCGGCTCAATTTCGGCAGGCATTTCAAAAACTGAGCTTGATTTTTTCGAAAATTTGGCCCATTGTGACCGAAAGTAGAAGAATTTGGGTGAGTTTCGAAAGAATTTGTGCTTGATTTTGCAGAATTTCATGCGAAATTGGAGAAAATCTGTGTGATTTCGAATGGTTTTAGACAAAATGTGGGCGGTTTTCAAGAGATTTTGGCTGATTTTTGAGAAATTTCGGGGGCAGTTTTGAATGATTTGGACTCTTGTGGGCTGATTTTAACGGTTTTTTGAGACAAACTGGCCGAGTTGGAAGAGTTTCGGGTGATTTTTGCGAATGTTTTGGGGTAGTTTTGAATGATTTGGAAGAGTTTTCGGCTGATCTGAACTGTTTTTTGAGAAAGTGTGGGCAATTTTGAGGGAAATTCGGCTCAATTTCGGCCGACATTTCAAAAACTGAGCTTGATTTTTTCGAAAATTTGGCCGATTATGACCGAAAGTAGAAGAATTTGGGTGAGTTTCGAACGAATTTGTGCTTGATTTTGCAGAATTTCATGCGAAATTGGAGAAAATCTGTGTGATTTCGAAGGGTTTTAGACAAAATGTGGGCGGTTTTCAAGAGATTTTGGCTGATTTTTCAGAAATTTCGGGCGCAGTTTTGAATGATTTGGACTCTTGTGGGCTGATTTTAACGGTTTTTTGAGACAAAATGGCCGAGTTGGAAGAGTTTCGGGTGATTTTTGCGAAAGTTTTGGGGGCAGTTTTGAATGATTTGTAAGAGTTTTTGGCTGGTTTGAACTGTTTTTTGAGAAAGTGTGGGCCATTTTGAGGGAAATTCGGCTCAATTTCGGCCGGCATTTCAAAAACTGAGCTTGATTTTTTCGAGAATTTGGCCCATTGTGACCGAAAGTAGAAGAATTTTGGTGAGTTTCGAAAGAATTTGTGCTTGGTTTTGCAGAATTTCATACGAAATTTGAGAAAATCTATGTGATTTCGAAGGGTTTTAGACAAAATGTGAGCGGGTTTCAAGAGATTTTGGCTGATTTTTGAGAAACTTCGCGCGCAGTTTTGAATGATTTGGACTCTTGTGGGCTGATTTTAACGGTTTTTTGAGACAAAATGGCCGAGTTGGAAGAGTTTCGGGTGATTTTTGCGAAAGTTTTGAGGGCAGTTTTGAATGATTTGGAAGAGTTTTTGGCTGATTTGAACTGTTTTTTGAGAAAGTGTGGGCCATTTTGAGGGAAATTCGGCCCAATTTCGGCCGGCATTTCAAAAACTGAGCTTGATTTTTTCGAGAATTTGGCCCATTGTGACCGAAAGTAGAAGAATTTGGGTGAGTTTCGAACGAATTTGTGCTTGTTTTGGCAGAATTTCATGCCAAATTTGAGAAAATCTGTGTGATTTCGAAGGGTTTTAGACAAAATGTGGGCGGTTTTCAAGAGATTTTGGCTGATTTTTGAGAAATTTCGCTCGCAGTTTCGAATAATTTGGACGTTTTGTGGGCTGATTTTAACGGTTTTTGAGACAAAATGGCCGAGTTGGAAGAGATTTCGGGTGATTTTTGCGAATGTTTTGGGGTAGTTTTGAATGTTTTGGAAGAGTTTTCGGCTGATTTGAACTGTTTTTTGAGAAAGTGTGGGCAATTTTGAGGGAAATTCGGCTCAATTTCGGCCGGCATTTCAAAAACTGAGCTTGATTTTTACGAAAATTTGGCCCATTGTGACCGAAAGTAGAAGAATTTGGGTGAGTTTCGAAAGAATTTGTGCTTGATTTTGCAGAATTTCATACGAAATTTGAGAAAATCTATGTGATTTCGAAGGGTTTTAGACAAAATGTGAGCGAGTTTCAAGAGATTTTGGCTGATTTTTCAGAAATTTCGCGCGCAGTTTTGAATAATTTGGACGTCTTGTGGGCTGATTTTAACGGTTTTTGACACAAAATGGCCGAGTTGGAAGAGTTTCGGGTGATTTTTGCGAAAGTTTTGGGGTAGTTTTGAGTGATTTGGAAGAGTTTTCGGCTAATTTGAACTGTTTTTTGAGAAAGTTTCTCCATTTTGAGGGAAATTCGGCTCAATTTCGGCCGGCATTTCAAAAACTGAGCTTGATTTTTTCGAAAATTTGGCCCATTGTGACCGAAAGTAGAAGAATTTGGGTGAGTTTCGAACGAATTTGTGCTTGATTTTGCAGAATTTCATGCGAAATTTGAGAAAATCTGTGTGATTTCGAAGGGTTTTAGACAAAATGTGGGCGGTTTTCAAGAGATTTTGGCTGATTTTTGAGAAATTCCGCTCGCAGTTTCGAATAATTTGGACGTCTTGTGGGCTGATTTTAACGGTTTTTGAGACAAAATGGCCGAGTTGGGAGAGATTTCGGGTGATTTTTGCGAATGTTTTGAGGTAGTTTTGAATGTTTTGGAAGAGTTTTCGGCTGATTTGAACTGTTTTTTGAGAAAGTTTCGCCATTTTGAGGGAAATTCGGCTCAATTTCGGCCGGCATTTCAAAAACTGAGCTTGATTTTTTTGAAAATTTGGCCGATTGTGACCGAAAGTAGAAGAATTTGGGTGAGTTTCGAACGAATTTGTGCTTGATTTTGCAGAATTTCATGCCAAATTGGAGAAAATCTGTGTGATTTCGAAGGGTTTTAGACAAAATGTGGGCGGTTTTGAAGAGATTTTGGCTGATTTTTGAGAAATTTCGCGCGCAGTTTCGAATAATTTGGACGTCTTGTGGGCTGATTTTAACGGTTTTTGACACAAAATGGCCGAGTTGGAAGAGATTTCGGGTGATTTTTGCGGATGTTTTGGGGCAGTTTTGAATGTTTTGGAAGAGTTTTCGGCTAATTTGAACTGTTTTTTGAGAAAGTGTCGGCCATTTTGAGGGAAATTCGGCTCAATTTCGGCCGACATTTCAAAAACTGAGCTTGATTTTTTCGAAAATTTGGCCCATTGTGACCGAAAGTAGAAGAATTTGGGTGAGTTTCGAACGAATTTCTGCTTGAATTTGCAGAATTTCATGCCAAATTGGAGAAAATCTGTGTGATTTCGAAGGGTTTTAGACAAAATATGGGCGGTTTTCAAGAGATTTTGGCTGATTTTTGAGAAATTTCGCTCGCAGTTTCGAATAATTTGGACTTCTTGTGGGCTGATTTTAACGGTTATTGACACAAAAGGGCCGAGTTGGAAGAGATTTCTGGTGATTTTTGCGAATGTTTTGGCGCAGTTTTGAATGTTTTGGAAGAGTTTTCGGCTAATTTGAACTGTTTTTTGAGAAAGTGTCGGCCATTTTGAGGGAAATTCGGCTCAATTTCGGCCGGCATTTCAAAAACTGAGCTTGATTTTTTCGAGAATTTGGCCGATAGTGACCGAAAGTAGAAGAATTTGGGTGAGTTTCGAACGAATTTGTGCTTGATTTTGCAGAATTTCATGCCAAATTGGAGAAAATCTGTGTGATTTCGAAGGATTTTAGACAAAATGTGGGCGGTTTTGAAGAGATTTTGCCTGATTTTTGAGAAATTTCGCGCGCAGTTTCGAATAATTTGGACGTCTTGTGGGCTGATTTCAACGGTTTTTGACACAAAATGGCCGAGTTGGAAGAGATTTCGGGTGATTTTTGCGAATGTTTTGGGGCAATTTTGAATGTTTTGCAAGAGTTTTCGGCTAATTTGAACTGTTTTTTGAGAAAGTGTGGGCTATTTTGAGGGAAATTCGGCTCAATTTCGGCCGGCATTTCAAAAACTGAGCTTGATTTTTTCGAGAATTTGCCCGATTATGACCGAAAGTAGAAGAATTTGGGTGAGTTTCGAACGAATTTGTGCTTGATTTTGCAGAATTTCATGCCAAATTGGAGAAAATCTGTGTGATTTCGAAGGGTTTTAGACAAAATGTGGGCGGTTTTGAAGAGATTTTGGCTGATTTTTGAGAAATTTCGCGCGCAGTTTCGAATAATTTGGACGTCTTGTGGGCTGATTTTAACGGTTTTTGACACAAAATGGCCGAGTTGGAAGAGATTTCGGGTGATTTTTGCGAATGTTTTGGGGCAGTTTTGAATGTTTTGCAAGAGTTTTCGGCTAATTTGAACTGTTTTTTGAGAAAGTGTGGGCTATTTTGAGGGAAATTCGGCTCAATTTCGCCCGACATTTCAAAAACTGAGCTTGATTTTTTCCAAAATTTGGCCGGTTGTGACCGAAAGTAGAAGATTTTGGGTGAGTTTCGAACGGATTTGTGCTTGATTTTGCAGAATTTCATGCCAAATTGGAGAAAATCTGTGTGATTTCGAAGGGTTTTAGACAAAATGTGGGCGGTTTTCAAGAGATTTTGGCTGATTTTTGAGGAATTTCGCGCGCAGTTTCGAATAATTTGGACGTCTTGTGGGCTGATTTTAACGGTTTTTGACACAAAATGGCCGAGTTGGAAGAGATTTCGGGTGATTTTTGCGAATGTTTTGGCGCAGTTTTGAATGTTTTGGAAGAGTTTTCGGCTGATTTGAACCTTTTTTTTGAGAAAGTTTCGGCCATTTTGAGGGAAATTCGGCTCAATTTCGCCCGACATTTCAAAAACTGAGCTTGATTTTTTCCAAAATTTGGCCGGTTGTGACCGAAAGTAGAAGATTTTGGGTGAGTTTCGAACGGATTTGTGCTTGATTTTGCAGAATTTCATGCGAAATTGGAGAAAATCTGTGTGATTTCGAAGGGTTTTAGACAAAATGTGGGCGGTTTTCAAAAGGTTTTGGCTGATTTTTGAGAAATTTCGCGCGCAGTTTCGAATAATTTGGACGTCTTGTGGGCTGATTTTAACGGTTTTTGACACAAAATGGCCGAGTTGGAAGAGATTTCGGGTGATTTTTGCGAATGTTTTGGGGCAGTTTTGAATTTTTTGGAAGAGTTTTCGGCTGATTTGAACCTTTTTTTTAAAAAGTGTCGGCCATTTTGAGGGAAATTCGGCTCAATTTCGGCCGACATTTCAAAAACTGAGCTTGATTTTTTCGAAAATTTGGCCCATTGTGACCGAAAGTAGAAGAATTTGGGTGAGTTTCGAACGAATTTGTGCTTGATTTTCCAGAATTTCATGCCAAATTGGAGAAAATCTGTGTGATTTCGAAGGGTTTTAGACAAAATGTGGGCGGTTTTCAAGAGATTTTGGCTGATTTTTGAGAAATTTCGCGCGCAGTTTCGAATAATTTGGACGTCTTGTGGGCTGATTTTAACGGTTTTTGACACAAAATGGCCGAGTTGTAAGAGATTTCGGGTGATTTTTGCGAATGTTTTGGGGTAGTTTTGGATGTTTTGGAAGAGTTTCCGGCTAATTTGAACTGTTTTTTGAGAAAGTGTCGGCCATTTTCAGGGAAATTCGGCTCAATTTCGGCCGACATTTCAAAAACTGAGCTTGATTTTTTCGAAAATTTGGCCCATTGTGACCGAAAGTAGAAGAATTTGGGTGAGTTTCGAACGAATTTGTGCTTGTTTTGGCAGAATTTCATGCGAAATTGGAGAAAATCTGTGTGATTTCGAAGGTTTTTAGACAAAATGTGTGCGGTTTTGAAGAGATTTTGGCTGATTTTTGAGAAATTTCGCGCGCAGTTTCGAATAATTTGGACGTCTTGTGGGTTGATTTTAACGGTTTTTGACACAAAATGGCCGAGTTGGAAGAGATTTCGGGTGATTTTTGCGAATGTTTTGGCGCAGTTTTGAATGTTTTGGAAGAGTTTTCGGCTGATTTGAACTGTTTTTTGAGAAAGTGTCGGCCATTTTGAGGGAAATTCGGCTCAATTTCGGCCGGCATTTCAAAAACTGAGCTTGATTTTTTCGAAAATTTGGCCGATTGTGACCGAAAGTAGAAGAATTTGGGTGAGTTTCGAACGAATTTGTGCTTGATTTTGCAGAATTTCATGCGAAATTTGAGAAAATCTGTGTGATTTCGAAGGGTTTTAGACAAAATGTGGGCGGTTTTCAAGAGATTTTGGCTGATTTTTGAGAAATTCCGCTCGCAGTTTCGAATAATTTGGACGTCTTGTGGGCTGATTTTAACGGTTTTTGAGACAAAATGGCCGAGTTGGGAGAGATTTCGGGTGATTTTTGCGAATGTTTTGAGGTAGTTTTGAATGTTTTGGAAGAGTTTTCGGCTGATTTGAACTGTTTTTTGAGAAAGTTTCGCCATTTTGAGGGAAATTCGGCTCAATTTCGGCCGGCATTTCAAAAACTGAGCTTGATTTTTTTGAAAATTTGGCCGATTGTGACCGAAAGTAGAAGAATTTGGGTGAGTTTCGAACGAATTTGTGCTTGATTTTGCAGAATTTCATGCCAAATTGGAGAAAATCTGTGTGATTTCGAAGGGTTTTAGACAAAATGTGGGCGGTTTTGAAGAGATTTTGGCTGATTTTTGAGAAATTTCGCGCGCAGTTTCGAATAATTTGGACGTCTTGTGGGCTGATTTTAACGGTTTTTGACACAAAATGGCCGAGTTGGAAGAGATTTCGGGTGATTTTTGCGGATGTTTTGGGGCAGTTTTGAATGTTTTGGAAGAGTTTTCGGCTAATTTGAACTGTTTTTTGAGAAAGTGTCGGCCATTTTGAGGGAAATTCGGCTCAATTTCGGCCGACATTTCAAAAACTGAGCTTGATTTTTTCGAAAATTTGGCCCATTGTGACCGAAAGTAGAAGAATTTGGGTGAGTTTCGAACGAATTTCTGCTTGAATTTGCAGAATTTCATGCCAAATTGGAGAAAATCTGTGTGATTTCGAAGGGTTTTAGACAAAATATGGGCGGTTTTCAAGAGATTTTGGCTGATTTTTGAGAAATTTCGCTCGCAGTTTCGAATAATTTGGACTTCTTGTGGGCTGATTTTAACGGTTATTGACACAAAAGGGCCGAGTTGGAAGAGATTTCTGGTGATTTTTGCGAATGTTTTGGCGCAGTTTTGAATGTTTTGGAAGAGTTTTCGGCTAATTTGAACTGTTTTTTGAGAAAGTGTCGGCCATTTTGAGGGAAATTCGGCTCAATTTCGGCCGGCATTTCAAAAACTGAGCTTGATTTTTTCGAGAATTTGGCCGATAGTGACCGAAAGTAGAAGAATTTGGGTGAGTTTCGAACGAATTTGTGCTTGATTTTGCAGAATTTCATGCCAAATTGGAGAAAATCTGTGTGATTTCGAAGGATTTTAGACAAAATGTGGGCGGTTTTGAAGAGATTTTGCCTGATTTTTGAGAAATTTCGCGCGCAGTTTCGAATAATTTGGACGTCTTGTGGGCTGATTTCAACGGTTTTTGACACAAAATGGCCGAGTTGGAAGAGATTTCGGGTGATTTTTGCGAATGTTTTGGGGCAATTTTGAATGTTTTGCAAGAGTTTTCGGCTAATTTGAACTGTTTTTTGAGAAAGTGTGGGCTATTTTGAGGGAAATTCGGCTCAATTTCGCCCGACATTTCAAAAACTGAGCTTGATTTTTTCCAAAATTTGGCCGGTTGTGACCGAAAGTAGAAGATTTTGGGTGAGTTTCGAACGGATTTGTGCTTGATTTTGCAGAATTTCATGCCAAATTGGAGAAAATCTGTGTGATTTCGAAGGGTTTTAGACAAAATGTGGGCGGTTTTGAAGAGATTTTGGCTGATTTTTGAGGAATTTCGCGCGCAGTTTCGAATAATTTGGACGTCTTGTGGGCTGATTTTAACGGTTTTTGACACAAAATGGCCGAGTTGGAAGAGATTTCGGGTGATTTTTGCCAATGTTTTGGGGCAGTTTTGAATGTTTTGGAAGAGTTTTCGGCTGATTTGAACTGTTTTTTGAGAAAGTTTCGGCCATTTTGAGGGAAATTCGGCTCAATTTCGGCCGACATTTCAAAAACTGAGCTTGAGTTTTTCGAAAATTTGGCCGATTGTGACCGAAAGTAGAAGAATTTGAGTGAGTTTCGAACGAATTTGTGCTTGATTTTGCAGAATTTCATGCGAAATTTGAGAAAATCTGTGTGATTTCGAAGGGTTTTAGACAAAATGTGGGCGGTTTTCAAGAGATTTTGGCTGATTTTTGAGAAATTTCGCGCGCAGTTTCGAATAATTTGGACGTCTTGTGGGCTGATTTTAACGGTTTTTGACACAAAATGGCCGAGTTGGAAGAGATTTCGGGTGATTTTTGCCAATGTTTTGGGGCAGTTTTGAATGATTTCGAAGAGTTTTCGGCTGATTTGAACTGTTTTTTGAGAAAGTTTCGGCCATTTTGAGGGAAATTCGGCTCAATTTCGGCCGACATTTGAAAAACTGAGCTTGATTTTTTCGAAAATTTGGCCCATTGTGACCGAAAGTAGAAGAATTTGGGTGAGTTTCGGACGAATTTGTGCTTGATTTCGCAAAATTTCATGCGAAATTGGAGAAAATCTGTGATTTCGAAGGGTTTTAGACAAAATGTGGGCGGTTTTCAAGAGATTTTGGCTGATTTTTGAGAAATTTCGCGCGCAGTTTCGAATAATTTGGACGTCTTGTGGGCTGATTTTAACGGTTTTTGACACAAAATGGCCGAGTTGGAAGAGATTTCGGGTGATTTTTGCGAATGTTTTGGGGTAGTTTTGGATGTTTTGGAAGAGTTTTCGGCTAATTTGAACTGTTTTTTGAGAAAGTGTCTTCCATTTTCAGGGAAATTCGGCTCAATTTCGGCCGACATTTCAAAAACTGAGCTTGATTTTTTCGAAAATTTGGCCCATTGTGACCGAAAGTAGAAGAATTTGGGTGAGTTTCGGACGAATTTGTGCTTGTTTTGGCAGAATTTCATGCGAAATTTGAGAAAATCTGTGTGATTTCGAAGGGTTTTCGACAAAATGTGGGCGGTTTTGAAGAGATTTTGGCTGATTTTTGAGAACTTTCGCGCGCAGTTTCGAATAATTTGGACGTCTTGTGGGCTGATTTTAACGGTTTTTGACACAAAATGGCCGAATTGGAAGAGATTTCGGGTGATTTTTGCGAATGTTTTGGCGCAGTTTTGAATGTTTTGGAAGAGTTTTCGGCTGATTTGAACTGTTTTTTGAGAAAGTGTGGGCCATTTTGAGGGAAATTCGGCTCAATTTCGGCCGGCATTTCAAAAACTGAGCTTGATTTTCTCGAAAATTTGGCCGATTGTGACCGAAAGTAGAAGAATTTGGGTGAGTTTCGAACGAATTTGTGCTTGATTTTGCAGAATTTCATGCCAAATTTGAGAAAATCTGTGTGATTTCGAAGGGTTTTAGACAAAATGTGGGCGGTTTTGAAGAGTTTTTGGTTGATTTTTGAGAAATTTCGCGCGCAGTTTCGAATAATTTGGACGTCTTGTGGGCTGATTTTAACGGTTTTTGACACAAAATGGCCGAGTTGGAAGAGATTTCGGGTGATTTTTGCGAATGTTTTGGGGTAGTTTTGGATGATTTGGAAGAGTTTTCGGCTAATTTGAACTGTTTTTTGAGAAAGTGTCGGCCATTTTCAGGGAAATTCGGCTCAATTTCGGCCGACATTTCAAAAACTGAGCTTGATTTTTTCGAAAATTTGGCCGATTGTGACCGAAAGTGGAAGAATTTGGATGAGTTTCGAACGAATTTGTGCTTGATTTTGCAGAATTTCATGCCAAATTGGAGAAAATCTGTGTGATTTCGAAGGGTTTTAGACAAAATGTGGGCGGTTTTCAAGAGATTTTGGCTGATTTTTGAGAAATTTCGCGCGCAGTTTCGAATAATTTGGACGTCTTGTGGGCTGATTTTAACGGTTTTTGACACAAAATGGCCGAGTTGGAAGAGATTTCGGGTGATTTTTGCGAATGTTTTGGGGTAGTTTTGAATGATTTGGAAGAGTTTTCGGCTAATTTGAACTGTTTTTTGAGAAAGTTTCGCCATTTTGAGGGAAATTCGGCTCAATTTCGGCCGACATTTCAAAAACTGAGCTTGATTTTTTCGAAAATTTGGCCCATTGTGACCGAAAGTAGAAGAATTTGGGTGAGTTTCGAACGAATTTGTGCTTGTTTTGGCAGAATTTCATGAGAAATTGGAGAAAATCTGTGTGATTTCGAAGGGTTTTAGACAAAATGTGGGCGGTTTTCAAGAGATTTTGGCTGATTTTTGAGAAATTTTGCGGGCATTTTCGAATAATTTGGACGTCTTGAGGGCTGATTTTAACGGTTTTTGACACAAAATGGCCGAGTTGGAAGAGATTTCGGGTGATTTTTGCGAATGTTTTGGGGCAGTTTTGAATGTTTTGGAAGAGTTTTCGGCTGATTTGAACTGTTTTTTGAGAAAGTGTCGGCCATTTTGAGGGAAATTCGGCTCAATTTCGGCAGGCATTTCAAAAACTGAGCTTGATTTTTTCGAAAATTTGGCCCATTGTGACCGAAAGTAGAAGAATTTGGGTGAGTTTCGAAAGAATTTGTGCTTGATTTTGCAGAATTTCATGCGAAATTGGAGGAAATCTGTGTGATTTCGAAGGGTTTTAGACAAAATGTGGGCGGTTTTCAAGAGATTTTGGCTGATTTTTCAGAAATTTCGGGCGCAGTTTTGAATGATTTGGACTCTTGTGGGCTGATTTTAACGGTTTTTTGAGACAAAATGGCCGAGTTGGAAGAGTTTCGGATGATTTTTGCGAAAGTTTTGGGGGCAGTTTTGAATGATTTGGAAGAGTTTTTGGCTGATTTGAACTGTTTTTTGAGAAAGTGTGGGCAATTTTGAGGGAAATTCGGCTCAATTTCGGCCGACATTTCAAAAACTGAGCTTGATTTTTTCGAAAATTTGGCCGATTATGACCGAAAGTAGAAGAATTTGGGTGAGTTTCGAACGAATTTGTGCTTGATTTTGCAGAATTTCATGCTAAATTGGAGAAAATCTGTGTGATTTCGAAGGGTTTTAGACAAAATGTGGGCGGTTTTCAAGAGATTTTGGCTGATTTTTCAGAAATTTCGGGCGCAGTTTTGAATGATTTGGACTCTTGTGGGCTGATTTTAACGGTTTTTTGAGACAAAATGGCCGAGTTGGAAGAGTTTCGGGTGATTTTTGCGAAAGTTTTGGGGGCAGTTTTGAATGATTTGTAAGAGTTTTTGGCTGATTTGAACTGTTTTTTGAGAAAGTGTCGGCCATTTTGAGGGAAATTCGGCTCAATTTCGGCCGGCATTTCAAAAACTGAGCTTGATTTTTTCGAGAATTTGGCCCATTGTGACCGAAAGTAGAAGAATTTGGGTGAGTTTCGAACGAATTTGTGCTTGATTTTGCAGAATTTCATGCCAAATTGGAGAAAATCTGTGTGATTTCGAAGGGTTTTAGACAAAATGTGGGCGGTTTTGAAGAGATTTTGGCTGATTTTTGAGAAATTTCGCTCGCAGTTTCGAATAATTTGGACGTCTTGTGGGCTGATTTTAACGGTTTTTGAGACAAAATGGCCGAGTTGGAAGAGATTTCGGGTGATTTTTGCGAATGTTTTGGGGTAGTTTTGAATGTTTTGGAAGAGTTTTCGGCTGATTTGAACTGCTTTTTGAGAAAGTGTGGGCAATTTTGAGGGAAATTCGGCTCAATTTCGGCCGGCATTTCAAAAACTGAGCTTGATTTTTACGAAAATTTGGCCCATTGTGACCGAAAGTAGAAGAATTTGGGTGAGTTTCGAAAGAATTTGTGCTTGATTTTGCAGAATTTCATACGAAATTTGAGAAAATCTATGTGATTTCGAAGGGTTTTAGACAAAATGTGAGCGAGTTTCAAGAGATTTTGGCTGATTTTTCAGAAATTTCGCGCGCAGTTTTGAATAATTTGGACGTCTTGTGGGCTGATTTTAACGGTTTTTGACACAAAATGGCCGAGTTGGAAGAGATTTCGGGTGATTTTTGCGAATGTTTTGGGGCAGTTTTGAATTTTTTGGAAGAGTTTTCGGCTGATTTGAACCTTTTTTTTAAAAAGTGTCGGCCATTTTGAGGGAAATTCGGCTCAATTTCGGCCGACATTTCAAAAACTGAGCTTGATTTTTTCGAAAATTTGGCCCATTGTGACCGAAAGTAGAAGAATTTGGGTGAGTTTCGAACGAATTTGTGCTTGATTTTGCAGAATTTCATGCCAAATTTGAGAAAATCTGTGTGATTTCGAAGGGTTTTAGACAAAATGTGGCCGGTTTTGAAGAGATTTTGGCTGATTTTTGAGAAATTCCGCTCGCAGTTTCGAATAATTTGGACGTCTTGTGGGCTGATTTTAACGGTTTTTGAGACAAAATGGCCGAGTTGGGAGAGATTTCGGGTGATTTTTGCGAATGTTTTGAGGTAGTTTTGAATGTTTTGTAAGAGTTTTCGGCTGATTTGAACTGTTTTTTGAGAAAGTTTCGCCATTTTGAGGGAAATTCGGCTCAATTTCGGCCGGCATTTCAAAAACTGAGCTTGATTTTTTTGAAAATTTGACCGATTGTGACCGAAAGTAGAAGAATTTGGGTGAGTTTCGAACGAATTTGTGCTTGATTTTGCAGAATTTCATGCGAAATTTGAGAAAATCTGTGTGATTTCGAAGGGTTTTAGACAAAATGTGGGCGGTTTTCAAGAGATTTTGGCTGATTTTTCAGAAATTTCGGGCGCAGTTTTGAATGATTTGGACTCTTGTGGGCTGATTTTAACGGTTTTTTGAGACAAAATGGCCGAGTTGGAAGAGTTTCGGGTGATTTTTGCGAATGTTTTGGGGTAGTTTTGAATGTTTTGGAAGAGTTTTCGGCTGATTTGAACTGTTTTTTGAGAAAGTGTGGGCAATTTTGAGGGAAATTCGGCTCAATTTCGGCCGGCATTTCAAAAACTGAGCTTGATTTTTTCGAGAATTTGGCCCATTCTGACTGAAAGTAGAAGAATTTGGGTGAGTTTCGAACGAATTTGTGCTTGATTTTGCAGAATTTCATGCCAAATTGCAGAAAATCTGTGTGTTTTCGAAGGGTTTTAGACAAAATGTGGCCGGTTTTGAAGAGATTTTGGCTGATTTTTGAGAAATTTCGCTCGCAGTTTCGAATAATTTGGACGTCTTGTGGGCTGATTTTAACGGTTTTTGAGACAAAATGGCCGAGTTGGAAGAGATTTCGGGTGATTTTTGCGAATGTTTTGAGGTAGTTTTGAATGTTTTGGAAGAGTTTTCGGCTGATTTGAACTGTTTTTTGAGAAAGTGTGGGCCATTTTGAGGGAAATTCGGCTCAATTTCGGCCGGCATTTCAAAAACTGAGCCTGATTTTTTTGAAAATTTGGCCCATTGTGACCGAAAGTAGAAGAATTTGGATGAGTTTCGAACGAATTTGTGCTTGATTTTGCAGAATTTCATGCGAAATTTGAGAAAATCTGTGTGATTTCGAAGGGTTTTAGACAAAATGTTAGCGAGTTTCAAGAGATTTTGGCTGATTTTTCAGAAATTTCGCGCGCAGTTTTGAATAATTTGGACGTCTTGTGGGCTGATTTTAACGGTTTTTGACACAAAATGGCCGAGTTGGAAGAGTTTCGGGTGATTTTTGCGAAAGTTTTGGGGTAGTTTTGAATGATTTGGAAGAGTTTTCGGCTAATTTGAACTGTTTTTTGAGAAAGTTTCGCCATTTTGAGGGAAATTCGGCTCAATTTCGGCCGGCATTTCAAAAACTGAGCTTGATTTTTTCGAAAATTTGGCCGATTATGACCGAAAGTAGAAGAATTTGGGTGAGTTTCGAACGAATTTGTGCTTGATTTTGCAGAATTTCATGCCAAATTGGAGAAAATCTGTGTGATTTCGAAGGGTTTTAGACAAAATGTGGGCGGTTTTGAAGAGATTTTGGCTGATTTTTTAGGAATTTCGCGCGCAGTTTCGAATAATTTGGACGTCTTGTGGGCTGATTTTAACGGTTTTTGAGACAAAATGGCCGAGTTGGAAGAGATTTCGGGTGATTTTTGCGAATGTTTTGGCGCAGTTTTGAATGTTTTGGAAGAGTTTTCGGCTGATTTGACCTGTTTTTTGAGAAAGTTTCGCCATTTTGAGGGAAATTCGGCTCAATTTCGGCCGGCATTTCAAAAACTGAGCTTGATTTTTTCGAAAATTTGGCCCATTGTGACCGAAAGTAGGAGAATTTGGGTGAGTTTCGAACGGATTTGTGCTTGATTTTGCAGAATTTCATGCCAAATTTGAGAAAATCTGTGTGATTTCGAAGGGTTTTAGACAAAATGTGGGCGGTTTTGAAGAGATTTTGGCTGATTTTTGAGAAATTTCGCGCGCAGTTTCGAATAATTTGGACGTCTTGTGGGCTGATTTTAACGGTTTTTGAGACAAAATGGCCGAGTTGGAAGAGATTTCGGGTGATTTTTGCGAAAATTTGGGGGCAGTTTTGAATGATTTGGAAGAGATTTCGACTGATTTGAACTGTTTTTTGAGAAAGTGTGGGCAATTTTGAAGGAAATTCTGCTCAATTTCGGCAGGCATTTCAAAAACTGAGCTTGATTTTTTCTAGATTTTGTCCGATTGTGACCGAAAGTAGAAGAATTTGGGTGGGTTTCGAATGAATTTGTGCTTGTTCTTGGAGAATTTCATGTCAAATTTGATAAAATCTGTGTGATTTCGAAGGGTTTTAGACAAAATGTGGCCGGTTTTGAAGAGATTTTGGCTGATTTTTGAGAAATTTCGGGCGCAGTTTTGAATGATTTGGACTCTTGTGGGCTGATTTTAACGGTTTTTTGAGACAAAATGGCCGAGTTGGAAGAGTTTCGGGTGATTTTTGCGAAAGTTTTCGGGTAGTTTTGAATGATTTGGAAGAGTTTTCGGCTGATTTGAACTGTTTTTTGAGAAAGTGTGGGCCATTTTGAGGGAAATTCGGCTCAATTTCGGCCGGCATTTCAAAAACTGAGCTTGATTTTTTCGAGAATTTGGCCCATTGTGACCGAAAGTAGAAGAATTTGGGTGAGTTTCGAACGAATTTGTGCTTGATTTTGCAGAATTTCATGCGAAATTTGAGAAAATCTGTGTGATTTCGAAGGGTTTTAGACAAAATGTGGGCGGTTTTGAAGAGATTTTGGCTGATTTTTTAGAAATTTCGCTCGCAGTTTCGAATAATTTGGACGTCTTGTGGGCTGATTTTAACGGTTTCTGAGACAAAATGGCGGAGTTGGAAGAGATTTCGGGTGATTTTTGCGAATATTTTGGGGTAGTTTTGAATTTTTTGGAAGAGTTTTCGGCTGATTTGAACTGTTTTTTGAGAAAGTGTGGGCAATTTTGAGGGAAATTCGGCTCAATTTCGGCCGGCATTTCAAAAACTGAGCCTGATTTTTTCGAAAATTTAGCCCATTGTGACCGAAAGTAGAAGAATTTGGGTGAGTTTCGAAAGAATTTGTGCTTGGTTTTGCAGAATTTCATACGAAATTTGAGAAAATCTGTGTGATTTCGAAGGGTTTTAGACAAAATGTGAGCGAGTTTCAAGAGATTTTGGCTGATTTTTGAGAAATTTCGCGCGCAGTTTTGAATGATTTGGAAGTCTTGTGGGCTGATTTTAACGGTTTTTGAGACAAAATGGCCGAGTTGGAAGAGATTTCTGGTGATTTTTGCGAAAATTTGGGGGCAGTTTTGAATGATTTGGAAGAGATTTCGGCTGATTTGAACTGTTTTTTGAGAAAGTGTGGGCAATTTTGAGGGAAATTCTGCTCAATTTCGGCAGGCATTTCAAAAACTGAGCTTGATTTTTTCGAGATTTTGGCCGATTGTGACCGAAAGTAGAAGAATTTTGGTGGGTTTCGAATGAATTTGTGCTTGTTCTTGGAGAATTTCATGTCAAATTTGAGAAAATCTGTGTGATTTTGAAGGGTTTTAGACAAAATGTGGGCGGTTTTGAAGAGATTTTGGCTGATTTTTGAGAAATTTCGCGCGCAGTTTTGAATAATTTGGACGTCTTGTGGGCTGATTTTAACTGTTTTTGAGACAAAATGGCCGAGTTGGAAGAGATTTCGGGTGATTTTTGCGAATGTTTTGGGCAATTTTGAATGTTTTGGAAGAGTTTTCGGCTGATTTGAACTGTTTTTTGAGAAAGTGTCGGCAATTTTGAGGGAAATTCGGCTCAATTTCGGCCTGCATTTCAAAAACTGAGCTTGATTTTTTCGGGAATTTGGCCGGTTGTGACCGAAATTAGAAGAATTTGGGTGAGTTTCGAACGAATTTGTGCTTGTTTTTGCAGAATTTCATACGAAATTTGAAAAAATCTGTGTGATTTCGAAGGGTTTCAGAAAAAATGTGGGCGAGTTTGAAGAGATTTTGGCTGATTTTTGAGAAATTTCGCGCGCAGTTTTGAATGATTTGGAAGTCTTGTTGGCTGATTTTAACGGTTTTTGAGACAAAATGGCCGTGTTTGAAGAGATTTCGGGTGATTTTTGCGAAAATTTGGGGGCAGTTTTGAATGATTTGGAAGAGATTTCGGCTGATTTGAACTGTTTTTTGAGAAAGTGTGGGCAATTTTAAAGGAAATTCTGCTCAATTTCGGCAGGCATTTCAAAAACTGAGCTTGATTTTTTCTAGATTTTGGCCGATTGTGACCGAAAGTAGAAGAATTTGGGTGGGTTTCGAATGAATTTGTGCTTGTTCTTGGAGAATTTCATGTCAAATTTGATAAAATCTGTGTGATTTCGAAGGGTTTTAGACAAAATGTGGGCGGTTTTGAAGAGATTTTGGCTGATTTTTGAGAAATTTCGGGCGCAGTTTTGAATAATTTGGACGTCTTGTGGGCTGATATTAACGGTTTTTGAGACAAAATGGCCGAGTTGGAAGAAATTTCGGGTGATTTTTGCGAAAAATTTAGGGGCAGTTTTGAATGATTTGGAAGGGTTTTCGGCTGATTTGAACTGTTTTTTGAGAAAGTGTGGGCCATTTTGAGGGAAATTCGGCTCAATTTCGGCCGGCATTTGAAAAACTGAGGTTGATGTTTTCGGGAATTTGGCCGGTTGTGACCGAAAGTAGAAGAATTTGGGTGAGTTTGGAACGAATTTGGGTGAGTTTGGAACGAATTTGTGCTTGTTTTTGGAGAATTTCATGCCAAATTTGAGAAAACCTGTGTGATTTCGAAGGGTTTTAGACAAAATGTGGGCGAGTTAAAAGAGATTTTGGCTGATTTTTGAGAAAATTCGCGCGCAGTTTTCAATGATTTGGACGTTTTGTTGGCTGATTTTAACGGTTTTTGACACAAAATGGCCGAGTTGGAAGAGATTTCGGGTGGTTTTTGCGAATGTTTTGGGGCAATTTTGAATGTTTTGGAAGAGTTGTCGGCTGATTTCAACTGTTTTTTGAGAAAGTGTGGGCCATTTTGAGGGAAATTCGGCTCAATTTCGGCCGACATTTCAAAAACTGAGCTTGATTTTTTCGGGAATTTAGCCGATTGTGACCGAAAGTAGAAGAATTTGGGTGAGTTTCGAAAGAATTTGTGCTTGTTTTTGCAGAATTTCATGCGAAATTTAAGAAAATCTATGTGATTTCGAAGGGTTTTAGACAAAATGTGGGCGAGTTTCAAGAGATTTTGGCTGATTTTTGAGAAATTTCGCGCGGAGTTTTGAATGATTTGGACTCTTGTGGGCTGACTTTAACGGTTTTTTGACACAAAATGGCCGAGTTTGAAGAGTTTTCGGGTGATTTTTGCGAAAGTCTTGGGGTAGTTTTGAATGATTTGCAAGAGTTTTCGGCTGATTTGAACTGTTTTTTGAGAAAGTGTGGGCCATTTTCAGGGAAATTCGGCTCAATTTCGGCCGGCATTTCAAAAACTGGGCTTGATTCTTTCGAGATTTTGGCCGATTGTGACCGAAAGTAGAAGAATTTGGGTGAGTTTCGAAAGAATTTGTGCTTGTTTTTGCAGAATTTCATACGAAATTTGAGAAAATCTATGTGATTTCGAAGGGTTTTAGACAAAATGTGGGCGGTTTTGAAGAGATTTTGGCTGATTTTTGAGAAATTTCTGGCGCAGTTTTGAAGGATTTGGACGTCTTGTGGGCTGATTTTAACGGTTTTTTGAGACAAAATGGCCGAGTTTGAAGAGATTTCGGGTGATGTTTGCGAATATTTGGGGGGCAGTTTTGAATGATTTGGAAGAGTTTTCGGCTGATTTGAACTGTTTTTTGAGAAAGTGTGGGCGACTTTGACGGAAATGCGGCTAAATTTCGGCTGGAATTTGAAACTGAGGTTGATTTTTTCGAGAATTTACCCGATTGTGACCGAATTCAGGAGAATTTGGGTGGGTTTGGAATGAATTTGAGCTTGTTTTTGTAGAATTTGATGCGAAATTTGAGAAAATCTGTGTGATTTTGAAGGGTTTTACAGAAATTGTGGGCGAGTTTGAAGAGATTTTGGCTGATTTTTGAGAAATTTCAGGCGCAGTTTTGAATGATCTGGACGTCTTGTGGGCTGATTTTAACGGTTTTTTGAGACAAAATGGCCGAGTTTGAAAAGATTTCGGGTGATTTTTTAGTAAATTTGAGGGCAGTTTTGAATGATTTGGAATAGTTTTCGGCTAATTTGAACTGTTTTTTGAGAAAGTGTGGGCTATTTTGAGGGAAATACGGCTAAATTCCGAGTGGCCCGTCAGAAACTGAGGTTGATTTTTACGAGAATTTAGCTGATTGTCACCGAATATGGAAGAATTTGGGTGGGTTTGGAGTGAATTGTTGCTTGTTTTTGCAGAATTTCATGCGAAATTTGAGAAAATCTATGTGATTTTGAAGGGTTTTAGAGAAAATATGGGCGAGTTTAAAGAGATTTTGGCTGATTTTTGAGACATTTCAGGCGCAGTTTTGAATGATCTGGACGTCTTGTGGGCTGATTTTAACGGTTTTTTGAGACAAAATGGCCGAGTTTGAAAAGATTTCGGGTGATTTTCGCCAAAGTTTTGGGGCAGTTTTGAATGATTTGGGAGAGCTTTCGGCTGATTTGAACTGTTTTTTGAGAAAGTGTGGGCTATTTTGAGGGAAATACGGCTAAATTCCGAATGGCCAGTCAGAAACTGAGGTTGATTTTTACGAGAATTTGGCTGATTGTCACCGAATGTAGAAGAATTTGGGTGGGTTTGGAATGAATTGTTCCTTGTTTTTGTAGAATTTGATGCGAAATTTGAGAAAATCTATGTGATTTTGAAGGGTTTTAGACAAAATGTGGGCGATTTTGAAGAGATTTTGGCTGATTTTTTAGCAATTTCGGGCGCAGTTTTGAATGATCTGGACGTCTTGTGGGCTGATTTTAACGGTTTTTTGAGAAAATGGCCGAGTTTGAAGAGATTTCGGGTGATTTTTGCGAATGTTTGTGGGCAGTTTTGAATGATTTGGAAGAGTTTTCGACTGATTTGAACTGTTTTTTGAGAAAGTGTGGGCAATTTTGAGGGAAATTCGGCTCTATTTCGGCCGGCATTTCAAAAACTGAGCTTGATTTTTTCGAGAATTTGGCCGATTGTGACCGAAAGTAAAAGAATTTGGGGGAGTTTCGAACGAATTTGTGATTGTTTTTGCAGAATTTCATACGAAATTTGAGAAAATCTGTGTGATTTCGAAGGGTTTTAGACAAAATGTGGGCGGTTTTGAATAGCTTTTGGCTGATTTTTGAGAAATTTCGCGCGCAGTTTTGAATAATTTGGACGTCTTGTGGGCTGATTTTAACGGTTTTTGAGACAAAATGGCCGAGTTTGAAAGGATTTCGGGTGATTTTTGCGAAAATTTGGGGGCAGTTTTGAATGATTTGGAAGGGTTTTCGGCTGATTTGAACTGTTTTTTGAGAAAGTGTGGGCAATTTTGAGGGAAATTCGGCTCAATTTCGGGCGGCATTTGAAAAACTGAGCTTGATTTTTTCGAGAATTTGACAGATTGTGACCGAAAGTAGAAGAATTTGGGTGAGTTTGGAACGAATTTGTGCTTGTTTTTGGAGAATTTCATGCGAAAATTGAGAAAATCTGTGTGATTTTGAAGGGTTTTAGAGAAAATGTGGGCGAGTTTGAAGCGATTTTGGCTGATTTTTGAGAAATTTCAGGCGCAGTTTTGAATGATTTGGACTCTTGTGGGCTGATTTTAACGGTTTTTTGAGACAAAATGGCCGCGTTTGAAGAGATTTCGGGTGATTTTTGAGTAAATTTTTGGGCAGTTTTGAATGATTTGGGAGAGTTAGCGGGTGATTTGAACTGTTTTTTGAGAAAGTGTGGGCGACTTTGAGGGAAATGCGGCTAAATTTAGGTCGGCATTTGAAAAACTGAGGTTGATTTTTTCGAAAATTTGGCCGATTGTGACAGAATGCAGAAGAATTTTGGTGGGTTTTGAATGAATTGTTGCTTGTTTTTGTAGAATTTGATGCGAAATTTAAGAAAATGTATGTGATTTTGAAGGGTTTTAGGCAAAATGTGGGCGAGTTTTAAGAGATTTTGGCTGATTTTTGAGCAATTTCGGGCTCAGTTTTGAATGACCTGGACGTCTTGTGGGCTGATTTTAACGGTTTTTTGAGACAAAGTGGCCGAGTTTGAAGAGATTTCGGGTGATTTTTGAGTAAATTTTGGGGCAGTTTTGAATGATTTGGAAGAGTTTTCGACTAATTTGAACTGTTTTTTGAGAAAGTGTGGGCTATTTTGAGGGAAATACGGCTAAATTCCGTGTGGCCCGTCAGAAACTGAGGTTGCTTTTTACGAGAATTTGGCTGATTGTCACCGAATGGGGAAGAATTTGGGTGGGTTTTGAATGAATTGTTGCTTGTTTTTTGGGAATTTGATGCGAAATTTGAGAATTTGATGCGAAATTTGAGAAAATCTGTGTGTTTTTGAAGGGTTTTAGACAAAATGTGGTCGGTTTTGAAGAGGTTTTAGGTTATTTTTGAGCAATTTCGGGAGCAGTTTTGAATGATTTGGACGTCTTGTGGGCTGATTTTAACGGTTTTTTGAGACCAAATAGCCGAGTTTGAAGAGATTTCGGGTGATTTTTGAGTAAATTTGGGGGCAGTTTTAATTGATTTGGAAGAGTTTTCTGCTAATTTGAACTGTTTTTTGAGAAAATGTGGGCTGATTTGAAGGAAATACGACTAAATTTCGGGCGGCACTTGAGAAACTGAGGTTGAATTTTACGAGAATTTGGCTGATTGTGACCGAATGTAGAAGAATTTGGGTGGGTTTTGAATGAATTGTTGCTTGTTTTTGGAGATTTTGATGCGAAATTTGAGAAAATCTGTGTGATTTTGAAGGGTTTTAGAGAAAATGTGGGCTAGTTTGAAGAGATTTTGGGTGATTTTTGAGAAAATTCGGGTGCAGTTTTGAATGATTTGGACGTCTTGTGGGTTGATTTTAACGGTTTTTTGAGACAAAATGGCCGAGTTTGAAGAGATTTCCGGTGATTTGTGAGAAAATTTGGGGGTAGTTTCCACTGATTTGGAAGATTTTTCTGCTAATTTGAAGTGTTTTTTGAGAAAGTGTGGGCTATTTTGACGGAAATACGGCTAAATTCCGTGAGGCCCGTCAGAAACTGAGGTTGAATTTTACGAGAATTTGGCTGATTGTGACCGAATGTGGAAGAATTTGGGTGGGTTTTGAATGAATTGTTACTTGTTTTTGTAGAATTTGATGCGAAATTTGAGAAAACCTGTGTGATTTTGAGGGGTTTTAGGGAAAATGTGGGCGATTTTGAAGAGATTTTGGCTGATTTTTGAGCAATTTCGGGCGCAGTTTTGAATGATTTGGACGTCTTGTGGGTTGATTTTAACGGTTTTTTGAGACAAAATGTCCGAGTTTGAAGAGATTACGGGTGATTTTTGAGTAAATTTGGGGGCAGTTTTCATTGATTTGGAAGAGTTTTCGGCTAATTTGAACTGTTTTTTGAGAAAATGTGGGCTGATTTGAAGGAAATGCGGCTAAATTTCGGGCGGCACTTGAGAAACTGAGGTTGAATTTTACGAGAATTTTACCGATTGTGACCGAATGTGGAAGAATTTTGGTGGGTTTATGAATGAATTGTTGCTTGTTTTTGGAGAATTTCATGGGAAATTTGAGAAAATCTGTGTGATTTTGAAGGGTTTTAGAGAAAATGTGGGCGAGTTTGAAGAGATTTCGGGTGATTTGTGAGAAAATTTTGGGGCAGTTTTCATTGATTTGGAAGAGTTTTCTGCTAATTTGAACTGTTTTTTGAGAAAGCGTGAGCTATTTTGACGGAAATACGGCTAAATTCCGTGTGGCCCGTCAGAAACTGAGGTTGATTTTTACGAGAATTTGGCTGATTGTGACCGGATGTGGAAGAATTTGGGTGGGTTTGGAATGAATTGTTGCTTGTTTTTGGAGAATTTGATGGGAAATTTGAGAAAATCTGTGTGATTTTGAAGGGTTTTAGAGAAAATGTTTGCGATTTTGTGGAGATTTTGGGTGATTTTTGTGAAATTTCAAAACTACGCCCAAAATGTCTCCAAAATCAGCCAAAATCTCTTCAAACTCGCCCACGTTCTCTCTAAAACCCCTCAGAAACACCCAAATTTTCTGAAAAATCCAATGAAATTCTCTCAAAACAAGCAAAAATGCCTTCAAAACCGCCACAGATTCTTCCACATTCGGCCACAATCTACCAAACTATCTAAGAAATCAGCCTTAATTTCTCAAATACCGGCCGAAATTTCTCCGATTTCCGTCAACATTGGCCACAGTTTCTCCAAAACCCGTCAAAATCAGCCGAGAAAACCTTCCAAACCATTTAAAACTTTGCCAAAAATTTCTCCAAAACCAGTCAGAATTCTTCCACATTCGGTCAGAATCAGCCAAATTATTTAAGAAAGCAACCAAAATTTCTCCAAAAACCGCCGAAATTTCTCTGACTTCTTCAAAATCGGCCACAATTTATCCAAAATCCGTCAAAATCAGACGAAAACTCTTCCAAATCAGTCAATACCAGCAAAAAATTTGTTCTCGAGAATTTTTAAACCTTGGGAATTTCAATTTCTCGGGAATTTGAAATTCTCGTGCATGTCCAACTCTCGGGAATTTGAAATTCTCGTCAATGTCGAATTCTCGAGAATTTCAAATTCTTGGGAATTGCCATTTCTCGGCTATTTGAAATTCTCGACAATTTCGAACTCTCGAAATTCCAAACTCTCGAAATTTCACATTTTCGGAAATTTCAAACTCCCGGCAGTTTCAGCTTCTTCGAGTTTTCAAATCCCCCACTATTTCGGATTCCTATGAGTTCTCAGCAATTTCAAACTGGAGATTTTGAAATTCCAGAGAATTTCAAATTCTCAGTAGTTTAAAATTCTCGAGATTTTCAAACTCTAGAGAATTTCATAATATCGGGAATTTTAAATCCCACACACATTGACATTCCCCAAGGTTTTGAAATTCTAGACTATTTTCAGTTCCCGATAATGGAATTCTGGCGTTTATGCAATTCCCAGCAATATCAAATTCTCGACTTTGAAATTCCCGAGAATTTCACATTCTCGCACATTTCAAATTCTTTGGAGTTGTACGTTTTCCAAAGAGTTATCAAGTTTCTGGTTTCAGAAAACAACGCTGTAATCATAATACGAGAGAGAGAGAGAGAGAGAGAGAGAGAGAGAGAGAGAGAGAGAGAGTATAACAGACAGTTTCCGCCTTTACCGCAGGGTGTTTAAGGGCGATAGTGACCGTCTTCCGTTTAGATTTATTAGCCGTTATGGCTGAAGGCAGCCACTTTCTCTCTCTCTCTCTCTCTCTCTCTCTCTCTCTCTCTCTCTCTCTCTCTCTCTCTCTCTCTCAGTAAGTTTAATTAGCTTAATTATAGCTTTGCTATTCCTAATTCGTTTTAGACCCGAGCATAAGCATGCTTTTGCCATCATTTTTACTGAAAGCGTTATGTGGGAATCATTCGGGGCCATTTTGTTTGTCTGGCTTATACGTGGGGATGGGGTGTTTGATGGGTGGTGTTGGAGCGGGGCGGGGGAGGAAGCGTAGGCGGGCCAGGGCGATTCAAATTTCAAACATCCGCCCACCCAGAGCCTCCTCTCAAAGCCTTCGGAGTTCCTGCTCCCAATGCTTAACAGGCTCTTTCTCGTGACAAAAGACAACAGTTAATTAAGGGTAGTCATCCGTACTTAAGTTTAAGTGTAAGTTATTTCCTTTTCTGTCACTTACACCTGCGCTCATTTTCCTGTAATAATAAATACTTGTGATAAATTGAAGCCAAGATCAAATCCTTCCTCGCGCACGAACACTGTTGTGGTGTGCGTGGCATTCCCCTCCCCCCGCCCCGCCCTTTGGACAGTGTGCGGGACTCTCTCTCTCTCTCTCTCTCTCTCTCTCTCTCTCTCTCTCTCTCTCTCTCTCTCTCTCTCTCTCATAATAAAAAGATGAACTACGCACACACATACATGATAGCTTGGGGGAATTTTTTCCCATTTGGATAGGATAAGCATAGTGCCTTCTTTTGCCCATATATTAAGTTTCATTAAAGGATATATGCAGGGGGAGAGAGAGAGAGAGAGAGAGAGAGAGAGAGTTTTTTTCCGTAAGCTAAGTAAGTAATCGAAACGTGTGTTGGGGGGGTGGGGCTTGTGGGTAGGTGTTGGGGGGGGAGAGAAGCGTAGGCAGGCATTACGAAATTCAAACCACGCGGCAACAGACCGTCCTGTTTTTATTCTCCCAGTGCTTCATTAATGGCTTTCACTTCGCCTTCCACTACAGTTCAAGAACCGTGACAAAAGGCAATAATTGATTTAGTGTAGTCATTCTTTCTTCAATTCAGTGAAAGGTACTTCATTACCTATATAATATTACTTGCACTTGCAACCAGTGCAAGGATCACTTCTTCAATTGAGTTGAAGTCGGGGTTGAAGCCTTGTACACGAACGCAGTTGTGATATCCGTATCATTGTCCACCCACGTGCAATCCCTTTGGGCTGTGACAACATGGAACCAGGCGCAGCGTCTGTATCAGAGGGTTTCCTCCTTACGTCCCCTTACCGTAAAGTTGAATATTATATATGTTTTTATTTGTTATAAGTCCCTGATCCATTGGCAGATTGGTTGTAAATTTCAGAGCCCGCCCAGAAATGAGCCGTTTGCTAAGGCCGAGAAACAAGTTACTGTGGTAGCGAGAGAGAGGGGGTGGGGCTGGATTGAGGTGGGGGTATAGAGGGACCCCTGCCAGGCACCCTATCACTGGGCAACTTTCGGCATTAAACGCTTGAACATAAGGACGAGAATTCTCTGATGGGTTAGGGATGGGTTTTGTCCACATTTTTACGGCTTCCGCAATATTTAGTCTTCGGTATATGATATAATAGGTTGACCGCCCATGTTACCTCGACACACCGTTGGGTGGGAGGGTCAGCCGGGGGCTCACCCGCGGGGTCCTTCCCTCATTGGTCCCGACGGGAGCACGGGTGCCTTTCGGGTAAGGGGCAGGGGAGGGGGGAGGGGCGGGTTTATGGGCAGCGAGAGGCCGACGCCCCTCTCTCTCTCTCTCTCTCTCTCGCGTGCGCACTCACAGCTCTACTCTTTTCCTCATGGCTGTAACTTTGTTCCTATATCTGTATACATTCACCTTCGTGAATCAGTCATGTATATGTATATGCACACACAATGCGTGTATGCAATGACATCAGTGTTGCCGTAAATCCGTAGCTACTGGTGACGTCAAATTTCCGACGTTTTCTATTCCGCAATTTTCGGCAAGATTGTTGAAGAAAAGGGCAGCAACTCCAACACCTAATCAGACACTATTGTAAAGTAGAGAGTAAAATATAGGTTTACCGTTGATGAAGTTTCAGGTCCCGTTCCCACCATTAGTTCAGCTATGAGCAGGACCATCAAGCGGGTGTACATGTGGTTGCGTTGCAATTCGATATCAGGTGACGTTATTAAGCGTTTGATCAAAATTCGTGCTGAATCAGACTTTTGCTCTCTTAAATTGCAAATTGGAGAGAGAGAGAGCATGTGTTGCCACTCCTACTCTTTTTAACTAATTGCTGTTGTGATACACTCTGTGGGAAGGTGAAAGCTTGAGATTGAAAGAAAACTGATGTATCTCAAAAACGTCCTTATCAAAACAAGTGTTTCATCATATACATTGTCAAAAATAGTAATGAAGGCAACATAAAACAACTAGTGAAATTAACAAACTGCATTTTTAATAGTTGTAATTATACAACATAATTAAACAAAAACAAATATATTACATCACCAGTAACATTATTCTTTCAGACACAAAATCATTTCCCTACTAGGTTCAAAAACATTGCAGCCACCTTGCTTGGAAGCACATTCACTCAGAGCTATTAATGATTTTACAGTTTCTACCTGAAGTCGTCGATTTCTTGGCTTTCTCTTAGTTAAATTGACCTTGGAAAATAGCCGCTCGGCACCAGCATTTGACAATGGCAGTGACAATAATTCTAAGGCAAATTTGCCAAAAACAGCAAACAGAGCATCACCACTGTCGTCAACAATATCCATGACATATTTGTAAAAATCATTAATGTTACATCTGGTGTTTTTAATTTCCTCGGGAAAGTCGTGCCACTGTATCCGTCTCCACTGATCATCCAAAGCCTGTCTGTCATAGTGATCAAGACGAGGTACTTCATGAAACAAATCACGTAAGGAAGGCACCTCAGTGCGTGTGGTCGGTTCAATGACCCGTTTAGGGTGTAAGTAAGATGCCAGTCTCCATAGCCTATTATTCATGTCAAATCTTTTACGAATTTCTTGACACTTTTCCTGGAAGTGCACTGCACCGATCGATATATTTCCTCTTGTGTGTGTGTGTGTGTGTGTGTCTGTGTGTGATCCATGATAAAGCACAAGGCAAAAAAAAAAAAAAAAAAAAAACAATCATAGCTGAATGGTAGATTATGCTCTGCTAGAAACACCGTGAACAGTATAGTTGCATAGGCCACACCACTCAACACATCCCCAGAGGGTGGTGAGGCACCTTCCTGCTGGTTGCTCGTGCCAGGCCGCTTGCTCGTGCCAGGTTGCTCACGTGCAGAAGGCACGATTGGAAGAAGTTGGGCTTTAGCCTTGAGGCGCTCATTATTAGCCACATGCTGCTTGCAGATGCGATGACGCTTTAGCATGTGCTGCTTGCAGATGCGATGACGCTTTAGCGAGGATATCTCTGCACTGAGTGCTCTGTGGCATACTGTGCAATACGCTTTACTATATGAAACCGGTACTCTGGCCAGCCAATCTTTGAACAAGTCATTTGACAACCATTTGTCTTGAAACCTTGGACGTGGTGGCATGATCTGGAAATATTTTTTTGTATCTCAAACTGCATAAGTGAGATAGTAAGTTTCAATATATTTTACTCGTATTTCAAACAGCATCACAAAGGGAGTAATTTGCGAAACGGGACTAATAATCACAGTACCACCTTATTAGTGTGGATGTCGTTTTCTGTGATCAGTGAAAATTTTCTCATACTACTTTCAAGGGGAACCAACCATAATATGTATTGACACTTACACATATAGCAACACACTACAAAAAACTTACCTTAAACGTGTTTACCTCTTTCTCCAATATCAATAAACTTATTTGGAGCTCAATGAAGTCTTCCAACCAGCTTATAGCCTTGTTGAGCGTTCAAAGTTGGTGCTGAACTGGAAATTTCCGTAAGCGTCCGTCAGTTATCACTTCTTATCACTGTTATAATAATGCCCATGCTGTGATTAAAGCTATATATTACATGAAGGAAAATGACACAATGTATATTGAAGGCTTTGTATTTATTCTAGCTCATAATTACAGGGTTTACCATGTATTTACAAAGAAAAAGTCACTTGACGGAAATTTTTCCGTAGCTGACGTCATAGCCACTTTATGACGTAGCTATCCGCTTCGGTGACGAATTTCCCTAGTACGGCAACCCTGGTATGCATTTCCGTAGCTACAAGGCTGAAAGAGGCAGGGCGGGAGAAGCGCGGTGTCATTGGTGCGTGAATACAGTACAATCTTGAAAATTAACATGAAAAAAAAGCCGCTAAGCGCTTGTTACGTCTGCAGTATATGAGGGAATTCGCGCCTTTATGTATAAGTAGTTATAAGGTTGACATTTGCCCGTCATATTAACTGGCCCACAAGAATTTCCCGCACAAAGGCTGCAGTCTCTTCCCCCCCCCGAGAGACCACCCACCCCGGCGTCCCCCATGCCGCACCCCCCCCTCCCCCTGGAGAAAGGGCCCCATCCACTCTCCCTCTCCTGGAGACAACGTATGCTTTGGCGGGAACTTCGGAGGTTTCAAATTATGACCGTGGAGAGTACGGTCGTGTGTACGTACGTACGTACGTACGTACGTGTGACTACATGAATCAACGCCATCCCTTAGACACAATTACTGTATATATATACTTGACGCATATACAAGAAACCATTACAAATGGAGCTTAAACAGTATACAAGCCAGTGTGTGTGTGTGCGTGTGTGTGCGTGTATGTAATGGTGCGAAGAATTCGACAAATGAAGAGGGCATTGCACTTAATACGAATCTGGTACAAAAAGTGATTTTCTGTACCTTAAATTACTATAGAAATGCATAAGTGTTGTAACTACACTATATTATTCTTAATATTTAATCATATTCTTTGAGAATAAGTACCGTACTTATCATTATTGGGTAAAAATAAATCATTTCTTATCACACAAGTGGTAAAAACAGCACGCACCCACTTTCCAGTCTATTCCAAGCCCTTGAGGTACGAGCTTTGTGATTGGTTAAAATCCCACCCTTCCCGCCGGTAGCATGACGTCAAGGTGATCGGCAGACCAAGCACGGTGTTGCTATTGGCTCTTTCAGTCCATCCGGCCAATGGGGTGTCATCTTGGAGAGCGGGTGTTGCTACGAGCTCGCTTATTGGCTGCTGAGCCGATATCATATCGCCTCGGAACCTACATCTTAGCAGAGTTTTACTTTATGCAATCATTTTTTTTTTCTTTTTACCGCGCTTTTTTCCCCATTTGAATATTACGGTAAGCTCTTTGCCTTCTTTTGCCCATATATGTTTCATTAAAGGATATATGCAGGAGGGAGAAAGAGACAGAGAGACAGACAGAGACAGAGACAGAGAATCCTCCCCCAAAACAAAGTACGTTACGTAAAAAAAAAAAAAAAAAAAAAGCAGAAACTGAAGCGAAGGCGCAATGCATTATGCCCCGTGACGATCCTTCTCGGATTCCCTATCAACAGGTCCTTTGGTGGCCTTGTTTATTAGGAAGGGGGTTTATGTTCTGCAGGATAATGATAATAATAATAATAATATTAAGGAACTTTAGTTTTTTCAGTAAGCTAAGTAATCGAGACGTGTGTGTGTGTGTTGGGGGGGTGGTGAAGGCAGGTGTTGGGGGGTGGGAGAAGCATAGGCAGGCAATTCGAAATTCAAACCGCGCGGCAACAGACCGTCCTGTTTTTATTCTCCCAATGCTTCATTAATGGCTTTCACTTCGTCTTCCACTACAGTTCAAGGACCGTGACAAAAGGCAATAATTGATTTAGTGTAGTCATTCGTTGTTCAATTCAGTGAAAGGAACTTCATTCCCTATATAATATTACTTGCACTTGCAACCAGTGCAAGGATCACTACTTCAATTTAGTTGAAGTTCGGATTGAATCCCTGTGCACGAACGAAGTTGTGACTACGTATCATTGTCCACCCACGCTCTACCCCTCTGGGATGTTCTCTGGGCACCCCCTCCCTCACTCGCTCTTTCGTGACAACATGAAACCAGGCGCGGCGTCTGTATCAGAGAGTTTTCTCCTTACGCTCCCGTACCGTAAGGTTGAAAATTATAAACTTTTTTATTTCTTATAAGTCTCTGATCCCTTTCGGAAAGTTTAAAATTTTCAGAGCTCGCTTAGTTACCGTTGCCGGGAGGGAGGGTAGGGGCGGTGGGTGGGGTTTGGGGGTATGGTGGATCCCTTCCAGGCACTCTATCACTGGCAACTTTCGGCCTTAAACGCTTGGATATAAAGACGAGAATTCTCTGAGAGGTTAGGGATGGTTTTGTCCACAATTTTACGGCTTCCGCAATATTTAGTCTTCGGTATATGATATAATAACATTGTTTCTTATACATTCACCTTCGTGAATCAGTCATGTATATGTATATACACACACAATGCATGTATACATTTCCGTAGCTACAAGGCTGAAAGAAGGAGGGGAAAGCGCGGTATTATTGGTGCGTAAATATACAGTAAAAACCTTGAAAATTAATATGAAAAAAAAAGCCGCTAAGCCCTTGTTGCGTTTGCAGCATATGAGGGAATTCGCGCCTTTATATATAATCAGTTATAGGGTTGACATTTGCCTGTTATAACTCGCCCGCAAGATTTTCCCACGGGAAGGCTGCCTCCCCTGCCCCAAGGGAGACGTCCCCAACCCCCACCCCTCTCTCTCTCTCTCTCTCTCTCTCTCTCTCTCTCTCCTGGAGACAACGTTTGATTTGACGAAAACTTCGAAGGATTCAAATTATGAAGGGGAGGTTTATGTGTAATAATAATAAAAAGAAGAAACTATAGCTTTTTTCGTAATCTAAGTAATCGAGACGTGTGTGTGTGTTGGGGGGGTGGGAGAAGCGTAGGCAGGCAATTCGAAATTCAAATCGTGCGGTTGTCATTCTCCCAATGCTTCATTAATGGCTTTCACTTCGTCTTCCACTACAGTTCAAGGACCGTGACAAAAGGCAATAATTGATTTAGTGTAGTCATCCGTTCTTCAATTCAGTGAAAGGTACTTCATTCCCTATATAATATTACTTGCACTTGCAACCAGTGCAAGGATCACTACTTCAATTTAGTTGAAGTTCGGATTGAATCCCTGTGCACGAACGAAGTTGTGACTACGTATCATTGTCCACCCACGCTCTACCCCTCTGGGATGTTCTCTGGGCACCCCCTCCCTCACTCGCTCTTTCGTGACAACATGAAACCAGGCGCGGCGTCTGTATCAGACGGTTTCCTCCTTACGTCCCCCTACCGTAAAGTTGAATATTATCATTTTTTTTATTTGTTATAAGTCCCTGATCCCTTGGCAGAACTGTTAGCTCGCCTAGAAACAGGCCGTTTGCTAAGGCCGAGGAACGGGTTAGCGTGGTAGAGAGAGAGAGAGAGAGAGGGGGGGTGGGTAGGGAGGGGGTGGCCGGAAAGGAGGATCCCTGCATGGCACTGGGCAACTTTCGGCATTAAACGCCCGAACATAAAGAGAGAATATGATATAATAGGTTGACCGCCCACGTTACCTCGACACACTGTTGGGTGGTGGGGGGGTGTCTAGGGGGTCACCCGAGGGTTCCTTCCCTCTCCTGCGCCTTTGGGAGCGCGGGGGTCTTGCAGGTATTGAGCGAGAGTGAGAGAGGAGAATCCTGGCGCCCAAATTCTGGCGGGGAAAATCTTTGGGTAGAAGGAACGAGGGTGCCTTCATGGCCGGTTCATAACGGCTGACTAATTTGAACTGAAAGCGGCCGCTCACCTTACGCGTTGCGAAGCAGACTTCATCATTTATTATTATTCAATATCACAGTGAATTCCATGCCAATGAGAATTCATTGTCACGGTTGGTGGGGTCCTTCCAGGCAACCATAAGATAGGAAGGGAGTTTGGTTTTCAAATAAAAAAAGTTTACGCCGTTATCCTTTGTTTCTTAAAATGCCTTTTTTCGTCTTTTTATCGTGGGAAGCGATAACGCTAGGGGAAGGGTGAGGGTGAGGGATACACAGGGAGGGAGAGTCTCCTTAACACTAAAAAGGGATTTTCGCCTGTATTGTCGAAGGCTGTAGGGGTCGAGAGCTCCCTACTGTAACAGCAAGCTCTTGATGAGTCCATATTTTTGCATTTGCATATATACCGAGTTAATTGATGTTCAAAGCAACTGTCTGGATTAATGGAGACTTGTGGTTGATGTCAACAGCATTCAGGTGGACGTGAGACAGACAAACGTTAATCAACAACTCTATTTCAAACCTTTATATTAACCGTTTCTCCCTCCCGGGCTGGTGACACCGAGCGTGTGGGAATCCTCTCTCTCTCTCTCTCTCTCTCTCTCTCTCTCTCTCTCTCTCTCTCTCTCTCTCTCTCTCTCTCTCTCTCGAAGCGAATCAAATAGTGATTTATAAAGGAAAACGTACGGAAAGCTGCAATTTGTTTGATCACCTTCATAATAGGGTACATAATCCTCACGAATCTTGAGTCCAAACTATTTCCCTGACTAATATATTTTACTGAGAATGCTGGCATAAGGCCAGATAGATCTGCAAAACCAGAATTCAGGATTAAAAGTATGAAAAATGAATGCTAAAATAAGCGGTTGTCAGGAAGCACTCGGTCAAAATTCGATTGATTTAACGGAAATTTTGAAGGATTAAAGTTATGGCAGGAGATATACATGTCTAAGAGTATGATCACAGACACACACACATATATATATATATATATATATATGTATTATGTATATATAATATATTCCTGGCATTTTTTCCCTCGCGGGAAGAAGAGTTAATCCTGGAGTTTAAGTTACACGTTTTAAAAATAAACTCAAAATGGAGCGGGAATTCTGTGAGGTTCACTTTTTTCTTTTTTTAACTTTAATTGGGAAAATTTACAGAGTTTTGCACATAGTTATATTGTATACAAATATATTTTTTCCTATTATATAGATATACTTTTTTTTTTTAGTTGTGATAATGTTGTTAAATCATTTATATCTACGTACCTAAGTCATCTACACAAATGTCACTCCCAAATCTCGGGATGAACATTTTCTCTAGTAGACGATCAAGTGCTTTTAACAATAAAAATCTTGTTTTGAGCATTCTAATAAGGGCATTTCTTCATGAAGCTACCAAATTCCAGGTATATATTCACTTATTGATCTCACTGCTGTATTTTTATCCTTTTTTGTATAGGCTTGGAAATCCAGTTTTAAACCCTGTAGACACCTTACTGTATCATATATCAATATAAATCTGGTTTTGAGCATTCTGATAAGGGCACTACTTCATGAAGCTACCAAATTCCAGGTATATATTCACTTATTGATCTCACTGCTGTATTTTTATCCTTTTTTGTATAGGCTTGGAAATCCAGTTTTAAACCCTGTAGACAACTTACGGTGTTATATATATATATATATATATATATATATATATATATATATATATATATATATATATATATATATGACCATTTGCCGATATGCATTTTAATGAAGTTGACAAAACCTCAAGAAAATCCAAGTTTGGAAAGGCAGCGTTCCGGAGAGAAAGTCTAGATGAATCCTGCCGAATGCTTTGTACTAATCAAGATTTATTTATTCATAAGGGCAGCTGGCATGTTCTCGTTATTGAAGGAGCATTCTATCATATCCCATGGCAAAGTGTTGCAATTATTTATTGATTGACCTTCCAGGGACAGCACAGAACTATTCCTTTGATACGAATGTACAAAGCGTTGATTTTAACCTGCATGCTAAAACCTTTGCTATAATTTTGCAATCTACATTTAACACAGTTATAGATAGGTTTCCAGTTATTAAGATCACACTTATCTCCAATCTTTGGTACACGCTTAATAACTCCCTTATTTGAGTCTTTCCACATTTCAAATGTAATAAATGAGGGAGAGAGAGGGAGAGTCTTTAATGTCAAAACTCCCTGCACAATCATGAGTTACGTTTTATAAACTGTACATGGACTTTGTGAAACAAGTTCCGAATCCTTAACAAATGTGAAGAATAGACCTATCTGTAACCTACGTTATAGAGCACCACGCGCACACACACACACACACACACACACACACACACACACAATTATTAGCGTTATGTTAAATATATTAAAAACTAGAAGGCAGAAAAGAGAGAAGAGTCATGTGATAAAGGAGAGAGAGAGAGAGAGAGAAGTTTTCTACAAAACTTTCTTTGTACGCTCCAGTATTCTCTTGTAAACGTACATCCGTATTTATGTGGGCGCGCGTGTGTTTGGCTAAATGAAAAGAATAATGGGAATCGGGAAATCCAACCAACTTATCTGAATAACAGTACATTGAAATGATTAGATTTTTCAACATCTAAGGTGGGGGACCAATAAGGCCACCAAGCTTAGTGTAGTGATTATTGGTAAAAAATGTTATCATGAATCCTATTTTATTCATTTCTGAAAAAAAACAAAACACGGGATTAGACAGCAACTTTACTTCTGAAATTTGAGTATAAAACCACTTCAGCATAATGCAGGTATGCTAATTGGGCTTACAGATCCCCGAAATAAGGTGTTAGGCACCAGCATTACTTATCTAGTTTAAATATTGAAGAATATCAGGTAATTTAAGGATTTAGAAAAATAAGTAAGTATACCTTAGTTTTACCAGACCACTGAGCTGATTAACAGTCCTAGGGCTGGCCCGAAGGATTAGACTTATTTTACGTGGCTAAGAACCAATTGGTTACTTAGCAACGGGACCTACAGCTTATTGTGGAATCCGAACCACATTACAGCGAGAAATGAATTTCTATCACCAGAAATACATTCGGCTATGATAGACACCACCTTGGAAATCAGACCTTTTGCGTGCTCAGATTGTGGCAAGCTTTTGATATGTTATTAAGCACACCTGATACTACAATAACGGCTTGAGAAAGCTTTTGTAGCAATTTTTGGGGGTAGGGTGCTTTTTTCTTCTTGAATGCAGCCGACTAGGTCACGTTCCTTACACTTTCATTTTGGATGGGACGCCTGGGAATGGTGTGGTGGGACTTCCCTCTGGTTGTCTTTTAATTATTGATTTGAAAATGTTGACTTTTTGTTGCACAGTCACTTTAATTAATATACTTTTGTGTATGTCAATACTCTTTCTCTCGCGTTCCGAGTCATGATATACTTTCGTGTATGTCAATGATCTTTCTCTCGCGTTCCCGGTCTCTAGGAAATCGGGTGTGGGAAACAAAATGAGATCATTTTCAAGAAAATTCTATGGTTAGTTTTTAAGATGTGGCGTCCCGCTTCTTTCAGGGGAAGAGTGATTCCTATACCGGAATTGGTTTCATCGCTTAGTTATATTTATAAAAAAAATGACAAATCATTTACCCATTTGACAAATCCGTTTGTTCTCATAAATTATCACAAATATACAGTAGAAAAACCACTTTCTTGTAGACAACAGAGAATTATAAAAAGCACAAAGCATTTAGTTAAAAGCTTGGAATGACATTTGCAATTCCCAACCTCATAGTGCGGGCATTATAATAACATGACAACATTATTCTCTGATGCTGACGCTAAGCGTGAATGCTAGTGTTCCTGATTTATTTATTAGCATATGAAGCCCACTGATTCTGCCACCAAATCAGAACCCACGAGGCGGCCTCAATATTAGATCGCTTTGACAGGATCAAAGGGAATAAGCAAAATGACAGGAATGTGTATGTATGTATGTATGTGTGTATATATATATATATATATATATATATATATATATATATATATATATAATGTGTGTCACAAGTACCTTTGATATTTTCTCTTTTGAGTAAGCGACAAGTGCCGTGCGCACTTTTCTTTCACAGGGTTTGAAAATGCGTTCGTAAGTGTTGTTTATTTCTCCGTACATTTCCTTCCTAGCATTATTATCCTTACATATATTATAGCCGCCCCCCCCCCTCTCTCTCTCGTGTGAATTAAGAAGAAACCGTAGGCGATAACGCATGCATGGGCTGGCGGGTGGGTGTATTGGCGGGCGGTGGTGGGGTTGGGAGGGGGGAGGGATGGTCTGTGGTGGCGCTCGTGGCTGAAGGGAGATGGAGGTGGACGGCGGGAGGGAGGGAGGGATGGGTGGTGCCCGGGTGGCGGTGGCTGGGTTGGTAGGGTGGAGGGATGGTCTGTTGTCGGGCGCGTGGCTGATGGGAGGTGGTGGGGGACCGATGGCGGGTGGGTGGGAGGGCGCCCTTGTGGCGTGATCGAGCTCCCTCCCTCCATCCTCCCCTCCCACCCTCCCTCCCTCCCAGCCAGCCAGCAACCGCTGGGGCACGTCAGGCAGAGGCAGTCAGTGCGCTAGTGTTACTGGTAAGAGTGAGATGTGCGTAGAAGCGCGGCCGAGATGGGTGGCGGTGTCGCGAAGAGCAGAGGCCGCCGGGAAGGGCTCCGGCGCTTTTGAAGTCCTGAGTTCAATATTCAGTCACTGCTTCATCATACGGGTAAGTGTTTATATATAATATGTATGTATCTTTGGCCTCTATCGTGTTCCTTTCTCTGTGCCAAAGTTTGTTTCGGGCCTCGGCCAGTTGCTGGCTTGGCCTACCTCCTTCCTTGCTTCCTTCCTTGCTTGCTTCCTTGCTTGCTTCCTTGCTTCCTTCCTTGCTTCCTTGCTTCCTTCCTTGCTTCCTTCCTTGCTTCCTTCCTTGCTTCCTTGCTTCCTTGCTTCCTTCCTTGCTTCCTTGCTTCCTTCCTTGCTTCCTTGCTTCCTTCCTTCCCCACCCTGTGTGACACTTTGGACCAAATTCCTTTCGTGGTTCCACCTTGCTTGCTTGCTTGCTCCAGTGTTGGGTGTTTGGTGGACGTGCTTTGGAAGGTTGCTTGAAGGAACGAACGAGTCGGGCCTCCTCCTCCTCCTCCTCCTCCTCCACGTGAGTTTCCTCCCTTCCACTATTTAAAGAAGTCACGGAATAATCCCTCTCTTGCAAGTTTCCTGTTCGTATTTGTCTCGCAGGATTTCATTGCTCTTCATGTCATTATATATTGCACTTTATTGATTGATTTATTTATTTATTTATTTATATCTTCCTTTGACTTGGTGCCGTGACTTCACACGGTCTCAACCGCATGACTGAGTCTCTCTCTCTCTTCCAGGGGAAGCAAGCGTGCAGGTCACGCGCCATCAGGAGGAAGCAGGACACACCATCAGGAGGAAGCAGGACACACCATCACGAGGAAGCAGGACACACCATCACGAGGAAGCAGGACACCATCAGGAGGAAGCAGGACACCATCAGGAGGAAGCAGGACACACCATCAGGAGGAAGCAGGACACCATCAGGAGGAAGCAGGACACACCATCACGAGGAAGCAGGACACCATCAGGAGGAAGCAGGACACACCATCACGAGGAAGCAGGACACACCATCACGAGGAAGCAGGACACCATCAGGAGGAAGCAGGACACACCATCACGAGGAAGCAGGACACCATCAGGAGGAAGCAGGACACACCATCACGAGGAAGCAGGACACCATCAGGAGGAAGCAGGACACACCATCACGAGGAAGCAGGACACCATCAGGAGGAAGCAGGACACACCATCACGAGGAAGCAGGACACCATCAGGAGGAAGCAGGACACACCATCAGGAGGAAGCAGGACACCATCAGGAGGAAGGAGCAGCACTGTCACTACCCAGTCTCGGCATATTAAGGTCAGTTAATTGGTGCTTTCAGGGTTCTTAGCATACCGAGGCTTCCCTTTCCCCCTCAGTATTTAAAGAGTCCGGAACTGCTGCTGCTGCAGCAGCAGCAGACTGCTTGGTTGGTGCCTCGTGTTTAGGGTGTTCTCGATGCGTTCCCCCCCCCCACCCCACCCCCCGTAGGTGCCAGTGTGATTTGCGTCTGCACAGAACCTTCTGCCCACCTCACCACCGCTTCTCACCTTCCCCCGCACTTTGGTGGGGGGGGACGTGAGGAGCTCTCCTAGCCTTCCTTCCCCCCACGTTCCTCCCCTTCCCCCAGCCCATGTAGGTTAACTTGAGTCCTGCAGAATTCTCGTCAAATCAACCCAACTTTGACCAAAGACGTCCCAGAAAACCGCCAATTTAGCAGTCGTGTTTGATATTTGTATCCGGGAATTGATTTTTAAGAACATGCTGGCCTTATGCCAGTAACCTTTGTAGGCAAAAGAGCCCCCCGGGAAAGAAAAGGGAAAATATATATGTCTGAGTAATAGGATGGCGCCTAAAGTTTCCCATATAACGCTTTTTGTAGAAATGTTAGCCAAAGCAAGCCTATATATTCCGCGGTCTTAAACGAATTAGGAATAGCAAAGCCATGATTAAGCTGATTAAACTCACTAAAGCGTGAGAGAGAGAGAGAGAGAAAGAGAGAGAGTGTGTGTGTGTGTGTGTGTGGGTGGGTGGGTGGGGGGAACGAAAGATTCGCCAGCGCTCGGTGTCCCCACCCACGGCCAGTGTATTCCTCACGGTGTGAACAGGGCAAGGTTCCAAATAGTTTGTTCAAAGACGTCCGTCCGTCTCACGTCCACCTGAATGAATGCTGTTGATATCATCATAAGGCTCAATTAAACCAGACAATTGCTTTTAACATCATTTAACTCGGTATATGTACATGCAAATACAAAAATGTGGACTCGCCAAGAGTTTTTTGCTGTGACAGCACCCTTACAGTCTTCGAGAATACAGGCGAAAATCCCTTTCTGGTGGTAAGGACTCTCCCCCAGCCTCCCTAAACCCCCCCCCCACCCTTCCCCCAGCGTTATCGCTTCATTTGATAGACGACGTTAAGCGTTTTAAGAAAAAGGATATCTGCTTACACTTTTATTTACTTAAAAATGAAACTTCCTCTCTGTCTTGGCCTGTTGGAGCCGTGTGGGGTGGGGTGGGGGTGGGGGTGGGGGAGGAGGAAGAGGAAGCAGGCAGTAAAATGCACTTTGAGAACGAAGCAGCGAAAAAGTTCTATTTAAAGGTTGGGTCGTTTGACGTGACACGGTCTTATCTATCCCCACTTCCCGTCCAAGTGGCTGCTTCCCCCACGGCGCCTCCTTGTTATAGTCAGACGTAAAACCTGTTGAAAAAAGCACGAAACCGTTCGAGAAGTGAAGAGGGAGGGCACTGTGGCTATTACAATTGCATATGTACCTGCTTAAAAAGTGACCATATATGTATATATATATACATATTACATATATATACATATATATATACATATATATATACGTATATATATATGTATATATATATATAAGGCGAGGTAGGGTGAGGCAGTCATTACTGCCATATAGACGCGTAATGCTATAATGATTAATATAATTTAATAAGAAAACCAAATCAATCGAGCGCTGTTCTAGTCGAGTGCCTCCAGGCGGGGTGGTGGGGGCTGGGTGGGTGGGTGGGTGGGTTTGTACGGGAGGAAGGGCTGAAACCGTAATAATAATCTCGGTGTTATGCAACGATATTATCGCCTACATTTTTATGTAGGGGAGTTAGGTGGATCATTGTTGGGGGCTTGGTCCTTTCGAAATTCGAACCTCAACTATTGAACCTCACTCTCAGCAACGGGCGTTATGTGGGTATTTCACCATTAGCTCCGTACAAGACGTAATTCTCATGCTGGGATTGTCATAAGTACGCACAGGCTGGAGATGATTATAGTAATTTTTATTGACTTGCAGCTATTCGAATGCATTTTGGAAAGGGCTTTGTAAGGGTGGGCGTGCGTGTTCGGTTGTTTCCTCACCTTGGTGCACTAAGAAAAAAAGCCCCTGACTGCTGTTAACGTCTGTCATAGAAGTCTCTCCTTTATATCCTTAGCTATAAGGTTGACATTTTGGCCGTTTTAACTCGCCCACAAGAATTTTCGGGCCGAAGGCTGCCCCTCCCCCCCCCCAACCAGCCCCTCTCTCGAAACTTCCAAGGATTCAAATAGTGACGGGAATGTTTATGGCGGGAGAATACGGTCGTGTCTGTATGTACGTACGTGTGACTACATGATATAACTCCATCCCTTCGGCTGTAACACAGCAACAAGAACGTAATTACTGTATACCCTAGACGCAAATGGGAAGGCATTGCAAACGCAGCTTAAACAGTATACAAGACAGTGAGGTGTGTGTGTGTGTGTGTGTGTGTGTGTGTGTGTGTGTGTGTGTGTGTGTAAAGTAGCGTAAAGGATTCGATAAGCCAAGGGCGGCATTGCGACTATTACAATTATATATCACGTATCTGGGGCAGTGACCTGTGGATTCGACACAAACTTGTATGTATGTATGTATGTATGTATGTACGTACGTGTGTATCATAATTTAGTATATGGAAAATTTAAGTGGTGTACATGTAGCGAAGGTGAGGAGCAGAGCGAGAAGGGAAGGGGTTCGGTTTGCTATAAGCTCTTTCAGTCCCTCCGGCCAATGGGGTGTCGTCTTGGAGCGAGCTTTGCTGCCAGCTATCGTATTGCCTACTTCGAGTCCCTCGAGCCATGAAACCTACATTTTAGCAGTGTTATTCTTTGTCGTTATGCAGTCAGCCACATATATTTCATTAGAGAGTATCTGAAGGGGGGGTGGGGGAGAGTGTGGCGCCAAAATTCTGGCGGGAAACGAAGTCGGGTAGAAGGGCTGCTTCGTGGCCGACGCATAACGGCTGGTGAATTTTGAATTTAAACTGTGAAAGGCAGTCATATAGGCTATAGGCGCGTAATGCTAGAATGGTGAATATAGTTTAATAAAGGAAACGAAAGCAATCGAGCGCTGTTCTAGTCGAGTGCCTCTAGGCTGGTGGTGGTGGTGGTGGTGGTAGGGAGGAATTGGTGGGGAAGATTGTTGGCGCTCCACCCTCCCCCAAGAGCAGGGTAACGCATGAACTCCCCCCACCCCTCCCTCCCCGGGTACCTCAACTCCCGCGCGTTCACCGCAGCTCCTTCGTCTTCGCCAAAAAAGCTTGTTACATTTCATACCATATAATTTACATTTGAGAGACCGGGGTTCGATCCCGATGTAAGTCATATACTTTATGTATATGTTAAAATATGAATGCTGCATGACCGTTGTTTCATACATACCGCCAGCAGAGCAGTCGATGTCCAGCTCCCGCTGCCTATGAACCCCTCCCCCCTCCCCTCACATGCAAGGCCGCCTTGCTCCCAATGGCCCCCGAGAAGCAAGGAACGTTGGGGGTGACCCCCCATTTCCTCCCACCCAGCAGTGTGTCGAGGCAACAGGGTGAGTGGTTGCTAGGGTAATATAGAATGGTGCCCGCCACCTCCCTACCAAAGGCTAAATATTGTAGAAACACGGAGAAACTTGTCGTGTCGTCTGTATCAGAGAATTCTCGCCTTTATGTCCAAAGCTAGTAGGCTGTTAAATGTACTGTGGAGTTGAAGACGAAGCAATAAAATGCTATAAATCTGGAGACGTCGAAATGCACATACTGTACGCTCGGAAATGTTATGGGAAATCGGGAAGTAAACGCCCTTGATTTTACGAGCTTTCGTGTTTCAGGTTGAAACGGAGTTTTTTCTCTCTCCCTCTCTCATATGAAAACGTTGAGCCGCGCAGTATCGAAGAATAATAATACTGTAATCTTGGTGTGCCCCCACCATCAGGGTGGGGACGTAACTAGGCTCCTATACCTGTATACATTCACCTCCTTTCTTCTTCTTCTTTTTCTTTTAACGTGCTTTTAGTCCCATTTTTGTATGGGGTAAGCACGATGCCTTCTTTTGAAGGACTTTTTGATTTGGCTTTGGGGTAGACCTGTGGTCTCGATCGGCTGCCCTGCCTGACATCGCTTAGACCCCATGAATGTTATATATGTATACACAAAGTGGGTATACGTTTCCGTAGCTATAAGAGAGAGAGAGAGAGAGTGTTTTTGGTGCGTAAATACAGTAACCTTGAAAATTAAAAGAAGAGAGACAGACAGACGAACGATGTGTGTGTGTGTGTGTGTGCGTGTGTGTGTGTGTATTTACGTACGTACGTGACATAACGCCATCCCTTAGGCTGTAATATAACCAAAACATAATTGCTGCGTACACTTGACGCTTCAAGGTGTAAATTACTTCATTTTCTGTTACACCTACGCTGATTTCTCGGTAATAATAATTACTTTTGAAAAGTTGAAGTGAGGACCAAATTCTCGTGCACGAACACTTGTCAAGTGCATGCTCCCCTCCCTCCTTTGGACAGTATACGGGTCTCTGTCTCTCTCTAACTTCCCCCTTCCCTCCCATAAACCCCAGAACATTGAAATTAATGAAAAGGAGTATCGAAGGATTTCACAGGAAAAAAGCATTTAGCGTTTATGATTCCAAAATATTTACACGCGGCGCGCCAATCTCACAGTGCAGCCGGGGCGGGTGGGCCTCTCCCTCCCACCCCCTCCCGCTCTCGCAGACCGGCAAGTTGGCGTCTTCAAACACCCACTGTTGCTACCCCCCCCATGGGCCTCCCCCATACACCACCCCCTTGCTTCCTACGGCCGGGGAGGGGGGACAGTAGGTAGGGGTGACCCCCTAGACGCTTGCGAGCCAGCATTCAACTGTATGTGTATGGAATGTTCGCGTGCAGTGGCGGGTGGGTAGTACGGCGCTCTCGACCCTTACAGCCTTGAAGAATACAGGCGAAAATCCCTTTTTGGTGTTAAGGAAACACCCTCCCTGTCTCCCCCTCACCCCCCCACCCTTCCCCCAGCGTTATCTCTTCCCTCGATAAAAGTACGAAAAAGGCATTTCAAGGAAGGCAGGATAACGGCGTAGACTTTTTTTTTTTTTATTTAAATCAAACTCCCTTTCTGTCTTGGCATGGTGGGGCACGTGTTCCTGACCTCCCCTACTCAATCCCCGATCCCCCCCCCTCCCACACTATCCCTAACGAAAGCTGCTTTTTTTTTTCTTTTTAGATAATACCGCAGTTTAAGCAGCCCAATGGGTTTATTTGGTTTTCTACAAATGCCTGCATTTTGTTCTTGCTAAATTTATCGGGAATACTGTGACTAGGCCCATAGACGGACGGAGGGAGAGAGAGAGGGGGGTGGGTGGTTCGCCATTAGTATGGGTCTGTGACATTCGTAAATTCCTTTGGCGTAAATCCCTTTCCCTTACTACAACCAGTGTTTTTTTGGTAACTTTTTTTTTTTATACGTTATCGCCTTTGTTTCCCCAAAAGGATACGTAACTTGGTCAATACTGGCTTGCAGTCAATACTGGCTTGCAGACTTCCCCTTTTGAGAGAGAGAGAGAGAGAGAGTAAATGTAGGAAAATTCGTGAAAATGAATAAGAAAACAGTCCCTAACTGCTGATAACGTCTATGTAATAGAATTTTCGCCTTCATATCCTTAGCTATAAGGTTGACATTTTGGCCGTTATAACTCGCCCATAAGACTTTTCCTGCGCGAAGGCTTCCCCCCCCCCCCCACCAACTCCTCTCTCGAAACTTCGAAGGATTCCAATAGTGACGGGAATGTTTATGGCGGGAGAATACGGTCGTGTCTATATGTACGTACGTGTGACTACATGATATAACGCCATCCCTTAGGCTGTAACACAGCAACGAGAACATAATTGTTTACATTTGACACAAATGCGAAGGCATTGCAAACGCAGCTTAAACAGTATACAAGACAGTGAGGTGTGTGTGTGTGTGTGTGTGTGTGTGTGTGTGTGTGTGTGTGGTAGCGTGAAGAATTCGATAAGTCAAGGGGCCATTGCGACTATTACAATTATATATCACGTATCTGGGACAGTGACCTGTGGATTCGACACAAACTTGTATGTATGTATGTATGTACGTGTATCATAATTTAGTATATGGAAAATGTAAGTGGTGTACATGTAGCGAAGGTGAGGAGCAGAGCGAGAAGGGAAGGGGTTCGGTTCGCTATAGGCTCTTTCAGTCCCTCCGGCCAATGGGGTGTTGTCCTGGAGCGAGCTTTGCTGCCAGCTATCGTATTGCCTACTTCGAGTCCCCCGAGCCATGAAACCTACATTTTAGCAGTTTTATTCAGTGCCGTTATGCAGTCTTTAAGAAAGGGAGGATAACTGCGTAGACTTTAAAAAAAAAAACAAACTCCCCTTGTGTCTTGGCATGGTGGGGCCGTGTTGGGGGAGGAGGAAGAGGAAGCGGGCTGTAGAATGCACTCTGAAAACGAAGCAGCGGAAAAGTTATGTATAAAGGTTGGGGCGTTTGACGTGACACGGTCTTATCTATCGCCTTTTTTTCCGTTCAGTGGCTGCCTCTACGGCGTCTCCTTGTTCTATATAGCCATACGTAAAAAGGAAAGCGCGAAACACTTCGAGAAGTGAAGAGGGAGGGCACTGTGGCTATTAGAATTGCATATGTACCTGCTCAAAAGTGACATACATACATACATACATACATACATACATACATACATACATACACAGTATATTGAGGTAAGGCGAGGTAGGGTGAGGCAGTCATTACTGCCACATAGACGCGTAATGCTATAATGATGAATATAATATAATTTAATAAAGGAAACCAAATCAATCGAGCGCTGTTCTAGTCGAGTGCCTCCAGGCTGTTGTTGGTGTGGGTGGAGGGAGGAATTGGTGGAGAAGATTGTTGGCGCCCCGCCCTCCCGCATGAACTCAACTCCCCCGCGGAACAACGATATAATGATAATGAAAGGTCAAGGAAGGAATTGGAAATGAACCGTAATATATAAAAGAATAATAATAATGAGGCGCCAAGAAATGGGAGTAAAACCGCTTGGGTACAGTGGGTGGAAAGGAGCAGTCATAACGGCTAACGAGTTCAAAAGAAAGTCTCACTACCGCCCTTATGCACCCGGTAATAAAGGCGGGAACCCTAATTGATAGTCCTAGGTGTTATGCAACTATATTATCGCCTACGTTGGACGTTTGTAGGAAAGGTGAATAATTCGCGGTTGGGGCTTCACCATTCGAAATTCGAATCCCAAATTGTGTACTTCTCTCTAAGGCACGCGTTCACGACCTCCCCCCCCCTCAACAACCCCCGAACGTCCTCCCCCCCACACTATCCCTAACGACAGCTTTTTTTTTTTTTTTTTTTAAGAATACCGTACTTTAACCAAACCAATGAGCTGATTTGTTTTCTATAAATGAGCATTTCTTCGTGTTAAACTTGACGAGAATACTGTGACTAGGACCATTAGACGGAGAGAGAGAGAGAGAGAGAGAGAGAGAGAGAGAGAGAGAGAGAGAGAGAGAGAGAGAGAGAGGAGAGAGAGGCGCCCGCCGCACCGCAGTAACTCCAACATCGGCGGCTTGTTTAAAATGCAGTGCATGGTAGGCGTAAGGTTGGAAGGGGTAATAGAAGGGGGGGGGGAGGCAGTAAGGTATAAGGGGATGGAAAAAAGAACGGGCAGACCCATATGTCAAGTAGTGTACCGATTAGTGCTTGTTGTATTGTAGTTTTAATAAATTTTATGGTGTGATGAGGTTCGGCAGAGGCTTACAGAGATAGGGGGCTGCAAATTGCAGCGTCCCCCTTTCCTCCCCCGAGGCAGGGGGGGGACTGGGACCATGGTGCTGTTCAACAGCAGTGTTTGTGCTGTAATGAGTTGGTAACGCCTTTCCCTTAAGGATAGTGTTAGTATTCACTACAGTGAGTGCGGGCTTTTCTTCAGCACTTTATTCATCTAGTAATATATACAAATTCATTCCCAAAGCTTCACTCGGAACATTGACACGCGAAGGCCAAAACCGGGTAGGGGGCTGGGTTGGCTGGTGCCTCCCACCCCCCTGCAGAGCAGGCGGTGTCCAGCTCTCGCTGCCCATAAACCCCCCCACCCCACCCCACCCCACCCCCCGCCCATAACCTGTAAGTCCCCCGTGTTCCCAGTTTGAATACGATGCCCGTTGTCACTCTCCCTCCCTCCCCCCACCCCCCCACCCACCCATAACCTGCAAGTCCCCCGTGCTCCCAGTTTGAATACGATGCCCGTTGTAACTCCCTCCCTCCCCCCAACTTGTCGTCCAGGGGGCGGTTTCCTGCTTGACTTTTGGCGCGAAATTTTTCCACTCCAGGCTACTCTCTTCTCCGTAGGGGGGTACTGGCGTTAGTGCACCCCTTGCGGTGCAGTTTAGGCATTACTTAGGTACTTTGCAGCGTTCCTTCAGCCCCCAGGTGCAACCTCTTGCATTCCCTTTACTGTACCTCCGTTCATATTCTCTTTCTTCCACCTTACTTTCCTCAACCCTCTCCTAACGTTTTATTCACAGTGCTCCTGCTTTGAGGGGATCCCCTCCTTCCCCCCCCCCTACACCCCTCTCTCTCGCTACCACGGTAACTTGTATTTGGGGCTTAGAAATTGTCCTGCTTCTAGGCGAGCTCTGGAAGTTTTAACCGTTTCGCCACCGGTATTAAGGACTTAGAGCAAACCAGTTCATAATTGTAACCTTATGGTAGGGGTACGTAAGGAGGAAACTAAAACAAATGTTGCACCCCCTTCCACGTTGTTACTAGAGTTGGGGGGGCGGGGGGTGCCGCACACTGCCCAGTGGTGCACGTGGGTGGAAGGGAATGCTGCGCACTTACATTACAGCGTTCGACAATACTGTAAGGCTTCAACTGAAAGCAGAGATCCTTGCACGCATTGCAAGTGCAAATAATGCAGAGCATATATACAAAGTTCCTTTCTTGAATTACGAACGAATGACTACACTAAATGAATTATTGCCTTTTGTCACTGTTCGTAAACTAAAGGGGAAGCCGAAGTGAAAGCCTCTTCGCATTGGGAGAATGAAACCAGGAAGCGGTGTTGCTACCCGACGTGAAATCTAAAATGGTTGCTTTCGCTCCCCCCCCCACCCCTCCCACCCCTTCCTTCATCCCCCTCCACACACACGCCTTTATCACCTACGGAATAACTAGTCCCTTCTTACTATTACATTCTTCAGAACATTATACCCCCCTCCTTAATAAACAAGCCCACCAAAGGAGCCGTAGATTTGGAATTCGGGAAGTTCCGAAAGAATATGACAGCGTTCAGGAAAAAAAAAAAAAAAAAGAAAAACGTGAGTATAATACAGGAAGAATCGTCACAGGGCAGTAATGCATTACGCCTTCGCTTCAGTTTACGAGTTCATCGCCTTTTTCTGCGTTCTTTTTCTGGATTTTTCTTGATGTTCTCTGTTTTCAGGGAGGATTCTCTCTCTCTCTCTCTCTCTCTCTCTCGTTTTCGTTTGCGTACATCATGGGTAAGCGAAAGGAATCCGGAACGATTGTTGACCCGATTCCGCAACCTGCAGAAAAGCCCCACAGGGCCTGAATCCGTCACCGCAGCTCCTTCGTCTATGCCAAACAAAGCTCATTACACTGCACACCATATATAATTTTAAGAGACCGGGCTTCGATCCCGATGTACGAGTAATGTGTGTATATGTATGTATGTATGTGTATGAATGCGGCATGATCGTTGTTTCATACAAAACGCCAGCAGGGCAGGCGATGTCCAGCTCCCGCAGCTCCCGCTGCCCATAACCCCCCCCCCCCCATCACATGCGAGACCCCCTGTCAACCAGCGGCCCCTGAGAGGGAAGGAACGTTGGGGGTGGGGGTACGCCCTTGTTCCCACCCAATGGTGTGTCGGTGCAACAGGCCCGGGCGATAAGGGAGGGTGTGTTGCTAGTGTATAAAATGGTGCCCGCCACCTCCCTAAATATCGCCTTTGTGTCCAGAGCCAGTAGGCTGTTAAATGTACTTTGAAGTTGAAGACTGAGCAATAAAATGCTATAATTCTGGTGACGTCTAAATAAATGCATTTACGGCCGGAAATGTTATGGGAAATCGGGAGGTAAACGCCCTTGATATTACGAGCTTTCGTGTTTCAGGTTGAAACGGAGTTTCTTTCTCTCTCTCTCTCTCTCCGTAAACCCCAGAACATTGAAATCATTGAAACGGAATATTGGTGAAGGATTTCACAGGAAGAAAGCATTCAGCGGTTATCATTCAAAAATGCGTAAGGGCGGCGCGCGAATGTCAAAATGGAGTCTTGGGCGGGTGGGTCTCTGCCTCCCACCCCCTCCCCCTCCCGCTCTCGCAGACCGGCAGCGGAGTCGGTGTCGTCAAGCTCCCACTGAAGGTTACACGGGAGTCGGCCACTAACGCCCTTATGCACCCCGAAATAAAGGCGGGGACCCTATTTGGTAGCCCAGGTCGGTTGGTTCTTGGCCCCTTCGAAATTCGAATCTGAATTTGTGAAATTCTCTCTCTCTCTCTCTCTCTCTCTCTCTCTCTCTCTCTCTCTCTCTCTCTCTCTCTCTCTCAGCCACTGGCGTTATATGGGTTATTTCACCATTAGCTTCGTACAAGACGTAATTCTCATGGTGGGACTGTCATAAGTACGCACAGGCCCAGACCGATAGAATCGGCTTAAGCAGGCATTATATTAAATATTTACTTGCAGCCTCAAATGTATTTTGGAAAGGGGCCTTTGTAGGGGAGGGCGTTTTTAATTTGTTCCTTATCGTGGTGCATCGGGGGCCGGGACGCGCACGTGTGCATGACTCTCCCCCCTCCACAACCCCCGAACCTCCCCCCCCACAACCACTGTCCTAACGGTGGCCTTTTTTTTTTTTTAATATATTTCCTTTGCCCGTAACTTTTCTACAAATGCCTACATTCTGTTCTTGCTCAAATTAGTGGGAATACTGTGACTTTAGTAGGAGGGAGAGGGAAAGGATTATGGACTTTCAAATTTGAATGTTCCGTTCTAAAATTCAAGTACCGCAGTAATCTCTCTCTCTTCATTTGACGAAAACTTCGATGGATTCAAATTATGACGGGAAATGCTCATGACAGAATGCGATCGTATGTATGTATGTATGTATATGTATAATGCGATCGTATGTATGTATGTATAATGCAATCGTATGTATGTATGTAGGCATGCATGTGTGTGTATGCGGCAGTCGGTAGGTAAAAAGTAAAGCGGGGAAATCTTGTGGGGTTATACATTTTGATACACAAAGGTCAGACTTCTTCTTCACGCCTTCAGCGACGGCCAAAGACAGAGACGGGAAACCTCTCATAGACTTGGTAGTGACTTTTTCTTTTTGAATTTTTTGTAAAGATGTGTCAGTATTTTACGCAACAATAATTCCCCCCCTCTCTCTCTCTCTCTCTCTCTCTCTCTCTCTCTCTCTCTCTCTCTCTCTCTCTCTCTCTCTCTCGCTTTTTAAGGTCAAAATCATGAACTCCGTGAATTTGATGATTTCAAAGGCAGTTCTTAGAAAAAGTAGGATAGTTGTAGTGAGGGATTAATTCCCGAAGGGAATAGCGGAATATTCCCTCTCTCTCTCTCCCAGTATGAGACGTTGTTAATGATATAATTTATATATGATGTGTGTTTAATACTCGGCGCCCATACAGAGAGCGGCGGCAGCAGATCCGGGGCCGACGTCCTGCTCTCCCTCCCCTCCCGGCGCCTGCCACCCCCCCCCCCTCTCGGGCTCCCACCAGCCAACGGGTGGGAGGGAAGGTGGGGTGGCCCCCTTGTTCCTCCCACCCAACAGTGTCGGCGCCACAGTGGCGGGCTGTAAGCGAGGGTGAGCTGTTGCTAGGGTGTGTAATGGCGGCCGCCACCTCCCTTCTCGTGGGAGAGACAGACATTACATTGTGAGCCTATAATATCATACCAATGACTAAATATTGCAAAAGGCGTCTAAATATGGAGCAAACAGATCCCTGACCTCCCGTGGTTTATATCAGAGAATTGTCCGCGTTATGTCCAGAGCTTGTAAGGTTGACAGTTGCCAATTCCAGTTTGAATCCGTTGTAACTCTCTCCTTCCCCCTTCCCCCCCCCCCACTTTTGCTTTGCAAGAGCACTTTCCTGCTTGATTTTTGGTGCCAATTTTTTTGTACTCGGGCCCCCCCCCCTCTCTCCTCCGTAGGGGGATAGTGCCGCCAGTGCACCTCATGCGGTGCAATGTAGGCGTTACTTGAGAGGTTCTTTGCAGCGCCCTTTCGGCCTCTAGCTGCAACCTCTTTTCATTCCTTTGACTGTACCTCCGTTCATATTCCCTTCCCCAAACCTCTGCTAACGAGTTATTCACAGTGCTTCTTCAACTGCCTTGAGGTTTTCCTCCCGTTACGCCTTTCATACCTTCCTTCCTTCCTTCCTTCCTTCCTTCCTTCCTTCCTTCCTTTTCACTCAGTTTCCGTTTCAGCGCTGAATAAATGGCCGTAGGTGCCCCAGTGCTTGGCATGTATGCCTGAAATCTGTAAATCAAGCAATCCAAGCTCCCCCCCCCCCTCTCTCTCTCTCCTCTCTCTCTCTCTCTCTCTCTCTCTCCTCTCTCTCTCTCTCTCTCTCTCTCTCTGTGCTTCATTTACTCTGACGCTTCTGTCAGCTAATTTAGTTACGTGGATTTACTACTCGTTCGTTTTGGACCCAGACATAATGCAGTGACGGGACGTGATGAAGGTGGCCTGGGTTGGTTTTTTTTTTTTTTTTTTTTTTTTTTTTTACGTATTTATCCGTCAAATATTGTATAAAGGAATCTCATAATTTTAAATCTGGGTCTTTGTATCCATTCCTGAAGCATTTCAGCCGACCCAGTGGTGGGTAGGGCGTCTATGGCAAGGATCCCCCCCCTCCCCTCACCTCCCCACCTAACTCACCACGGTAACCTGTTGCTGCTCTGTTTGTAGGCGAGCTCGGAAAGTTGTAACCATTTCGCTACCGGTACTAAGACATCATACAAAAAAAAAAAGATGTAATTTTCAACCTTACGGTAGTGGGACGTAAGGAGGAAACTGATATAGGACGCTGCATGCAGTTCCAAGTTGTCATGAGGAAGGTGGGGGTTGGGGGGGTTCCCGCCCACTGCCCTAACAAAATGTGCGCACATACAAGCGTTCGTGCATAATCCCGACTTCAACTAAAGTGAGGCAGAGATCCTTGCACTCGTTGCAAGTGCAAGTAATATATAGGGAATATATAAAGTTCCTTTCATGAATTTAAGAATTAATAACTACACTAAATTAATAATTGCCTTTTGTCACGGTTCTTAAACTACAGCGGAAGGCGAAGTGAAAGCCGAAAGCCTGTAACGCATTGGGAGCAGCTGTTTTTGAAATAGTGGCCTCCCCCCCGACACCTTCCTTCACCCCCTCCCACCACACCTTCCTTCACCCCCTCCCACCACACCTTCCTTCACCCCCTCCCACCACACCTTCCTTCACCCCCTCCACCACACCTTCCTTCACCCCCTCCCACCACACCTTCCTTCACCCCCTCCCACCACACACGGCTTGATTATCTAGCTTACGAAAAAAACTAATTATTATTATTCTGAACATAAACCTCCCTCCATAATAAACAAGGCCACCAAAGGGAGGAGCCGTTGGTTCGGAATTCAGGAAGTTCCCAAAGAACATGACAGCGTCCATCGGAAAGAAATGAACAGAAAAAGACGCGAATAAAATGCAAGAATCTGCACGGGGCAGAAATGCATTGCGCCTTCTTCGCTTCAGCTTTCGAGTTAAACGCTTTTTTTTTTTTTTTTTTTTTTTACGTAACGTCCTTTGTTTTCAGGGAGGAGGACTCTCTCTCTCTCTCTCTCTCTCTCTCTCTCTCTCTCTCTCTCTCTCTCTCTCTCTCTCTCTCTCTCTCAATTATGTATTTTTATGCATTTACACCAATATTATCTAGTTATTAAATTCAACTCTACGTGAAATTGAAATTCCTTATACGTTATATACGTGAAATTGAAATTCCTTATACGTTATATATATATATATATATATATATATATTATATATATATATATATATATATATATATATATATATATATATATATATATATATATATATATATATATACTCTGAATGAGTGTAAAATTCCCTAGAATTTTGAAAATCCCGAGAAATAGAAGTTCTCGAGCATTTTGAAGTTTTCGGCGGTTTGGTGAAATTCGGAGAAATTGAAGTTCCCGAGAATTTTGAAATTCTCGACGGTTTGAAATTCACCTGTTGTGATTCAAAATATTCACACACGCAACGCTCGATGTCAAAATGGAGAAAGGGGGTCGGGTGGGTTACTGTCTCTCACCCTCTCTCGCTCTCTCTCTCCCCTCCCCCCCACATGCTAGACCCCCGTGCTCCCGACGGCCGAGAGTGAGGGAAGGGAGGTAGTAGGGGTGACCCCCTGGACTCCCCCACCCAACAGCGCGACGAGCCATCACTGAACCTGTTCGGTTGCTATGGGGGTTTGAGTGGTTGCTAGGGTAAGTGACAGCAGTCTCATGCGGACGCAGAGTAGGGCAGTTGTGTTGAGGGGGATGGATGGGTGGGTGGGTATACTGGCGGGCGTTGGTAGGGGGGAGGGGGGTAAGGGACGGTGGGTGACCACGTGCCAACCTGGGGAAGGGGGAGGCCGCAAGAGGCATCAGTGTAATGAAATAGTGAACAGGAATACACGAGTTTTTTTCTTTCGTTTGTCTTAGTTTTTCTTGCATTTCAAGTTTTGTCGATGTTTTTTGTTACGTTCCTGAGGTATTTCGCTTGCACTTGACGTTTTGTCGAAGTTTTTTCCTCGTTCCTTCCGCCCCTCTAAGCTAAGGTGTTCTTGCAATTTACGTCTTGCCGAAGATTTTGCTTTCGTTCCCGTAGGTTTTCTTGCATTTTGAGTTTTTTCGAGGTTTTATTTGTTCCGATTCTCTTAGTTTCTCTTGCACTTGACGTTCATTAGAAGTTTTTTCTTTCCTTCCTCTCTGGGTTTCTTGCAATTGACGGTTTGCCGGTTTTGTTTTTGTTCCCTTACTCTTGTTTTTTCTCGCATTGACGTTTTGCTGAGGATTTTTCTCTGGGTTTTACTTGCAATGAACGTTTTTGTCGAGGTCTTTTGTTTCGTTTCTCGCTTTTGACGTTTTGTCAGAGTTTTGTTTTTCTTGCATTTGAAGTTTCACCGAGGGTTTTTTTTTTTTTTTTCGTTTCTCCGAGTTTCTCTTTCTTGCACTTGACGGTTTGTGGAGGTTTTTCCACCCGCTTCTCTGTTTTCCTTGCAATTGCATTTTTGTCGAGGTGTTTTCTTTCGTTGCTCTTGATTTTTCTTGCAATTGACGTTTTGTCGAGGTTTCTTGAAGATTTCAGTGTCATTTGAAAAATACCTGCATTGGATATTCTCTCTCTCTCTCTCTCTCTCTCTCTCTCTCTCTCTCTCTCTCTCTCTCTCTCTCTCTCCTCTTCAGATTTCTTTGATTTTTAGGTTTAAGTTTTCTTGGTTTTTTTTTTTTTTTTTTTGTTTCGTTTCATGTACCTTTTTCTTGCAATTGACTTCCTGCCGAAGTTTTTGTTGTCGTTCCCGTAGGGTTTTCTTGCATTTGAATTTTTTTTCGACTTTTTTTGTTTCGTTTCTCGTGGCTTTTCTTGCAATTGACTTTTTGCCGAAGTTTTTGTTGCCATTCCCGTAGGGTTTACTTGCATTTTAAGGTTTTTCGACTTTTTTTGGTACGTTATGGAGGAATGAGGTTATTGCATTTGACGACGTCTTGAGAGAGAGAGAGAGAGAGAGAGAACAACGGCGTACGTAATTGTTGAATGATAATTGTTGAATGCAGACGGTGAGGGTAATGCATGTGAGTGAAGGGTTGATACATGAGAAAGGGTTTGGGGGTAAAACGCACGAGTGTATGGGCGTGCAAGTGATTTGTAAGGGTGTGTGTTTGATTGCTCTGATTACCTAGCTTACGAAAAAAACTAGTTTATTATTATTATATTCTTCAGAACATTAAACCACCCTACTTAATAAACAATACCACTAAAGGAGCCGTAGATTTGGAATTCGGGAAGTTCCCAAAGAATATGACAGCGTTCATTCGAAAGACAAAAGTAGAGAAAAACGTGAGTAAAATACAGAAGAATCGTCACGGGGCAGTAATGCATTGCGCCTTCGCTTCAGTTTACGAGTTCATCGCCTTTTTCTGCGTGTTTTTTTTTCTGTATTTTACTTTGTCCTTTGTTTTCAGGGAGGATTCTCTCTCTCTCTCTCTCTCTCTCTCTCTCTCTCTCTCTCTCTCTCTCTCTCTCTCTCTCTCTCTCTCTCTCTCGTTTACGTACAACTGCTGCTAACGGTGACCTGAGGAAGCCCCAACATGGCGACAAGTTTTAATACTCGGGGCTCATACAGAGAGCGACGTCCAGCTCTCCCTCCCTCCCCGCCCAGCGCCTACCAGACATCCCCCTCCCTCTCGGGCTCCCACCACCCTACGGGAGGGAGGGAGGGAGGGAGGGAAGGTAGGGGTGGCCCCCCTGTTCCTCCCACCCAATGCAACAGTGTGTCGGTGGGTGCCACAGTGGCGGGGGGCGCTAAGCGAGGCCGAGGTAGCTGTTGCTGGGTAATATGGCCTTACATTGTCAGCCTACTGGCTAATATCATACCAAAGACTAAATATTGCAGAAGCGTCAAAATGTGGAGAAAATAGATCTCTAACCTGAATATAAATCAAGCAATCCACACTCCCTCCCTCTCTGCTTTATTTACTCTGACGCTTTTGTAAGCTATTGTAAGCTAATTTAGTTACGTGGATTTACTACCCGTTCGATTTGGACCCAGACATTATAATACTTAATTGATGTTTATACCAAAGCAAGTGTGGTGTTAACCCAACCAAGCACGGGGCAGTGACGGGCCGTGAAGCTGGCCTAGGTTGGGTATTTTTTTTTTCCTTTTAAAAGTTTATTTTCCAAAATAAACTGTACATTGGTTGTGTACAAATATTCACATTCATGGTGAAAGGCAATTTACAATAATTTTGAAACAATTACAAATTTGTTACGTATTTATCCGTGAAATATTTTATAAAGGATCCTCACAGTTGGAAAATTTAAGTCAATCTGGATCTTTGTATCCTTTCCTGAAGCATTTCAGTCGACCCCAGTGGTAAGGCGTCTTTGGCAGTGATCCCCTGCCTACCCCTTCCCCTACCCCTACCCCTACCCGAGTTAACTTGTTGCTAGGGGAGCCCGGACAGTTGTAACCATTTCACTACTGGTATCAGAGGCATAAAAATAAAAAGAAGTATTTAATTTTCAACCTTACGGGTGGGGGGACGTAAGGAGGAAACTCTTCGCTTCAGGTTTCGAGTTACCCGCCTTTTTCTTCCTTTTTTTATTTATTTTTTTTTACGTAACGTCCTCTGTTTTCAGGGAGGACCTCTCTCTCTCTCTCTCTCTCTCTCTCTCTCTCTCTCTCTCTCTCTCTCTCTCTCTCTCTCTCTCTCTCTCTCTCTGTCATTGACTACTTTCATTTATGTATTTTGTATATGCATTTACACCAACATTGTCCAGTTATTTAATTCAACTCTACATTAAATTGAAATTCCGTAAACATTATATATATACATATATATACTTTATGAATGTGTGTGAAATTCCCCGAGATTTTTGAAAACCTCGAGAAATAGTTCTCGAGCATATTGAAGTTTCCGACGGTTTGGTGAAAATCCGAAAAATTGAGATTCCCGAGAATTTTGCAATTCTCGACGGTTTGAAATTCCCAAGAGGTTGAAATTCTCGATGGTTTGAAATTCCCAAGAGGTTGAAATTCTCGATGGTTTGAAATTCCCAAGAGGTTGAAATTCTCGATGGTTTGAAATTCCCAAGAGGTTGAAATTCTCGACGATTTGAAATTCACCTGCTGTGATTCAAAATATTCACACACGCGACGCGCCATGACATCATGAAGGGAGGGGGTGGGGTGGGCTGGGCTGCTGTCGTCTCTCCCCCCCCCCCCCCCCCCCCGTTCCAACAAAATTCCAGGAAGCGCGAAGGTTTTTTTCTTCCGCTTGTCTTGGTTTTTCTTGCATTTTAAGTCTTTTCGGGTTTTTTTTGTTTTGTTTCTCGTGGCTTTTCTTGCAATTGACTTCCTGCCGAAGTTTTTGTTGCCATTCCATTGGGTTTTCTTGCATTTTAAGTTTTCTCCATTTTTTTGTTTCGTTTCTCGTAGCTTTTTCTTGCAGTTGACATTCTGTCGAAGTTTTTGTTGCCGGTCCCGTAGGGTTTTGTTGCATTTTATAAGCTTTCTCGAATTTTTTTGTTTCGTTTCTCGTAGCTTTCCTTGCAGTTGACTTTCTGCTGAAGTTTGTGTTTTGGTTCCCGTAGGGTTTTGTTGCATTTTAATATTTCTCGATTGCTTATGTTTCGTTTCTCGTAACTTTCCTTGCAATTGACTTTCTGCTGAAGTTTGTGTTTTGGTTCCCGTAGGGTTTTGTTGCATTTCAAGAATTCTCGATTGCTTATGTTTCGTTTCTCGTAACTTTCCTTGCAATTGACTTTCTGCTGAAGTTTGTGTTTTGGTTCCCGTAGGGTTTTGTTGCATTTCAAGAATTCTCGATTGCTTATGTTTCGTTTCTCGTAACTTTCCTTGCAATTGACTTTTTGCTGAAGTTTGTGTTTTGGTTCCCGTAGGGTTTTGTTGCATTTCAAGAATTCTCGATTGCTTATGTTTCGTTTCTCGTAACTTTCCTTGCAATTGACTTTCTGCTGAAGTTTGTGTTTTGGTTCCCGTAGGGTTTTGTTGCATTTCAAGAATTCTCGATTGCTTATGTTTCGTTTCTCGTAACTTTCCTTGCAATTGACTTTTTGCTGAAGTTTGTGTTTTGGTTCCCGTAGGGTTTTGTTGCATTTCAAGAATTCTCGATTGCTTATGTTTCGTTTCTCGTAACAGTATTAAGTCTTTGGAAGTATATGTAAATGCATTGTGCCTTCATCAATCTTTACTTATGTATTTCAGGTTGGTCTGCTTAAGTTACACAGACTTGCAACTTGCTTGTGACAACGGCACTGAAGATATTTTACCAGTCACTAGAGGTGACATATAAGCTCACTGGATAGACCACTGGTCCCAATGATGTCTGTTGTCAAAAGGAAGAAGAATCATCACTTCATCGAAAAACCCCAATGCAGAATAAGTGAACTTTTTCATTAATTTCATTGTATGAAGAACCATCTTGACTAATACGCTGGGTTTTGTAGAGCAGTTTTGGAAGTACAAGTTATTTATTTATGATTTCTCAGCTTGATATTGACTGAAAAGCTTGTATGATTGTAAAACCAATTTGTTTATTATGTTCTAGTGCCTTAAGTATGAATGCTAATAGCATATTTGTGATACAAGACGATTACTATTACCAATCAGATTAATACCTGCTTTCTGTAGAAGAAGTTGAGTGTTTTATATCAGTGATTACCAAGTAATTACATGGCCTATAGTTTCTTGCATGGCAGCTTAAATTAAAAAATTAGTGGGTAACGCCTCGAAGTATAGTGCAGGAACTACTAGCAGACAACCTCATTCTGCTTCTGCCGGCACTCGAGTCAACACCAGGTGTCGATGTCAGCTTTGTTCTTAAATTTTCCGGTCGGAGACAGGATTTCAGTGATGCATTACTGCTGATTTCGAGTAACCTTCAAGCCCAAAGCTTTCAGGATCAGTATTTTATTGTTTGTTTTGAAGATCTGATTCAAATTTTTCATATTTGCTAAAGTAGCGAATTCACAATCAAATTGGTTAACTGCTCGTAGTGTAGTTTACCACGCTACCACCTTTACCGATTAACATAATGAAACGTAAACGTTGCAGTCGTTGCCGAACCAGTATTTATGGTAATGAAATGGTTATTTGCAAGTCTCAATTGATGTTTGATAGGATTTGACTTATGTCTGTATGATGGTACTCAGTGTCCTTCGAACAGTGTTGGTAAAGGTTAACTTTCCTATGCCGAGTAGTGTAAAAAACTTGGATACTTTCGCTACCTCGTTTACCGATTATCGTAATAAAACGTAAATATTGTGTTCTCTGCCAAACCAATTCAGCCTCAAATAATGTTTGATAGTGATTGAGATATGTCTGTACGGTGGTACTGGGTACTCCTAACTTTCGTGGCTAAGACTCAGAACCCTTCTTATCACGATGACGGATTTGAATCCTTTTCCATACTGTCTCTTAATAACTTTGTTGACAACGATCTGGACGAATTGCTCCTTTTCCCTGTCAGAACCCTACTCTGTTATCTGAAAAGGACTCGTCATCTCAGACCGGGGTCCCGAAGACTTTTCCTTAGCACTGGCTTCGTGAAACTATCAGACAAGCTTATGGTTCGACTTCATGCACCAGTCCTAACACAGTGCATACGAGAGCACATGATGTTAGAGGGCTAGGCTTTTGTTTGGCATTCAAAGAGAACTTGTCTGTTCAAAGGATTTTGAAGGCTGGCACTTTTTGGCTTTGTCAGGTTGTTTTCAACCGGACTCCAGCTAACGCCAGAGAATTTATCCTTACGTTAAGACCAAAGGTTTGTTAGTTATAAAAAAATGCAAATTTATTTAAGATTTGTCCTTTTATTTGTATTTTGTTTAACTTCCTCATTGCTCTGGCAGATCTAATGTAAGTTTTGTTGTTATATCAATTTTCCTCTAGTTGCTGAGCAGATATCTCCGTCATTCATGTTTTCATTGATTGAGTAGGTTTGGGTGTTACAGAGGCCTAGTTTATTTGTATTTTATTTGATTTCCTCTTTGTTGTAATAGACCTATTGTAAGTTTTGGTATTATTGTTATGAGTATTATCTAAAAATACATCCCAGAATGCCATGAACTTGCTAACCGTACTCCCAAAGATAAGAAGGCGCCAGTGAATTACAAAGTGTCAGAGTGTCTTTTAAACTTACTAGGAGCAACAGCATCCATCAAAGAGCCTGAGAAATTTATCCGCAGTCTTGTAGCGTAGGTTATATAAGACTTGTAGGAATGACCAAGTATAGACATCCAATGCCTGAACTCTCTTAGGGCTCAACCTGAAGAATTCCTTCTTATTATCAGCAGTTATGACTTGGACCATTGACTGATGGTCTCTTGTTGGTCACTTTTTTGTAAGTTGTATTTTAACAGATATTTCACATTCACGACTGTTCCTGAATCCCCTTTTCCTGCTGTGAGCAACCATATTTGCAGCAAATGTTGTTCCTCACTGTAGAACTTCTCAGTTCCAGAGGGCCTTTGTTTCTCATGCCATTGGACTGTGAAGCAGCCTACCGGAGGGTGTTGTGCAATTGGAACTTTGGAAGTTCAAGCGAAGATGCAATGCATTACTGCCTTAGTAGCATTCTCTTTGCATTTTAATACGTTTGACCTATCTGTTAATGTATTAGTTTATTTTTTCTTTTTTAGCCAGTAAGATCTCGTCTTTCTTTATATCCCTTTACCTCCTCCTACTTCTTCCTAATGAACACCATATATATATACTGTACTTTGGAAGCTTGAATTTCAAGTCAGTGGCCCCTTTGGTGGGCTTGTTCCATATGAATAGGTTTCGTCTTGTTAATAATGGTCATCAAAATAATTAAACAAGAGGTGGAATCTGGAACAAGGCAGTGTTTTAAAAATTAGATGGCCAGGTGGTACAATTTTGTGTTGGTTACTGTAGGCAAAGACTTAAGAATTATGAAGTTAAACATGAAAAGGGTGACTCAAGATGTTAGTGAAGATATTACATTTATAATATATTGCTTATGTAGGTTTCAATTTTAACAACTTGTTGTGTAGAAGTTGAGGGTTAGGTTAGTCAATGTTTCCGAGTTTTTCCTGTCTGGATTGTTTGTGAATGTTTTCAGTGCCATTACTAAAATCTTGATTTTTTTTGCAGATTTTGGAATTTGTACAAAGTCCAGAGCTTACACTGAAGAATTATCATTTGAACTCTGGCCCAAGGAACAAGAGCTCACTCTGGCATAAGGCCAGCATCATTTCAAATCTGAGACACGTCGAATTTGCTCTAACGTCACCCACCCACCTACCTTCCTATCACGTCTTCAGTCGAGGAGAAGAATTGAATAGAATTATTACATACATTTCTTGTTGCTGCTTTCCAGCAAAGTATAATGACTGATATCTTGTGTACGAATTTATACATAAGTGATATGTATGGGAGCCTTTAGTATTTTTTTTTTTTTTTTTTTTTTTTTTTTTTTTTTTTTAGTTTTTAAAATGATTTTTCAGAGGTACCTTATTCCTATGTGATAGTCTTGGCTTAATAGGTACCTTGGAACGTGAAAGTGTTTTTTTTAATGTTGTGTAATGAATGTTTGACTCTATGAGAGTATTGCCTGATCTTTGATAGTACTGTACTCAGTATTGATTGATAGGTTTGTTCACTAGCTCATTATTCGTTTGTCCTTAGTATCCGAGTCTGGAAATCTCAACTGTTGTAGCCTGCACTTGGATATTGTCTAGATTTCTGATAAGTAGCAGAGTTTGTTAAGTAATAAAGACCATGCATTACAGCCGCAATTGAATATAGTCTAGATTTCTGATAAGTAACAGAGTCCACTGAGTAACAAATACCTTACATTACAGCTGCAATTGAATATTGTCTAGATTTCTGATAACAGTCATTCTACATAATTCCTAACCTAAACTAACTTGTACTTTACACTTAAAAGTCAGTTTTAAGAGATTGATATATGGCAGGCATGTACAAAAATAATGTACAGAAGGGTGTCAAGTTGAGAGATTTATTTTTTATATTTAATCATTTCTAAAACTGGAACGATGCTTCATTCTGTAATAGCCTTCAGATAGCCTTCAAAAAATGCTTCGTTATACAGATAATTTTTTCCCTTCTCAGTGACCCTGTAGGAAACAGATTTATAGGTTGTAGGTTATAGGTTCATAACCCTGTAACAACTCATGTTGTAATAGTGAATGTTTATGGGACACTTTTTAGGTAAGAATAATGAGCAGGAGTCTGTGAATGAAAGTGTACACATTTTTGAGATAGAAAGTATTTATCAGAAATTATAAATTAGTATTATCAAGTAGTTGAACAGGATTAGAGTGTGTCTTAAACAATGAAGACTGTGATGAACATGTTGTTGACATGTATGAAACATTGTCTAGTTGATTTGAATGGAAGAAGCTGTGTGATTGTATGTGGAGTATTTGTAAAATTGATGTCATTTTTTGAAAGAATTTTATAATTACACTATGATAATTTTTTAGTTTAAAACAATTTCATAAGTTATGCTTTGTAATGAAATTATTTGTTAAGTAATTGTGACAATTTTAAAATGATTGTAAAGTTGTGTCACGTAATTGTGAAATCATTTGTTAAATAATTTTAATAATTTTAAGTTGTACAGATGCCAGCGAGCTTATTCGTGTAACGGAGTACGAAAAAGTATAATAATTTTTCTGTGATTTATGTGCCTAGAGTTACGGGTATTTTCTGTAGACCGTAAATCATATGCTTTTATAAATAGGTTCACTCACATGGTGCACTGTAGGCTGTTTGAGGCTAAACAGATCTCACTTATTGATAGGCTACCATTCCTGCGTGTTTTTCAAATTTAAAGTTCGGTTGACTTTTCAGCATGTATCAGATTGCAGGTTTTGTAACCACAATTTAGATTCCATTTCAGTGAGAATGCTTTGTTATAATTCATATTAAATATATTAATTATACTATATTTCCTGATAGCAGTTCATTGTAAAAATATTCAAAATGTATCAGTGTCACACCTTATGCAGTCAATTTCAGACTTACTTTGGCTCGTAGCATTTTCTATAATGCAGTCGTGCATTTATTTTCCAATTTAATATTACAGTGTTAGCCAATTTAATGTTACAATGTCAGCCAATTTAATATTTCAGTGTTAGCTAATTTAGATGATGTAATGTTAACCAACTGAATGTTACAATGCTAGCCAATTTAGTGTTGCAATTTTAGAAGTTAGATAAAGGTATAAAATTGTCATTTGGTCTATTGCATACAAAGATTCTTGCATTAGTTGTTCTTGAGATCTGCTCAAGACAATAGATTATTTGCCCTGTAAAGGTCACTGGCATTCTGTAAACTTACTGTCGATTTTATGTTATATTTATGTTGTAAATTAAATTTGAACAGGCAGAACACATTCTGGTTGTTTAAAGGATTATGTTTTGTTAAGTGAAGCAGTGGTACCATTTTAAAATTTATTTTTAAATGGCTTATGTTTAAATTCTTAAAATCATGAAGGTAGGATCTTCTAAGCTAGCAATATACATCTGTAGAAGAGTGTCACTTTAAAATTTCAGTGTTTTATGTTTAGCATGTCATTATTATTATAGGGATATTTTAATCAGACTCTCGACTAAAAATGTGTAGATTTTTGAAACCAGTGTGTTGATGGGGTCTCAAAATGTATTATCTGACAGGGCTGAGGGACTACATTAGAGAGGACTTGAATATATACCCTATTATCCAACAGCTAAATTATTGTATTAGATTGGCTAAACTATTGTGTTCAACTGGGCTAAGTATGTATTGTTTGACAGCGGCTAAAATGTTGCGTTCAACAGGGCTATAATAGTGTGTCTGATAGGGCTAAAATGTTTTGTTGGACAGGGCTAAAGTAATTTGTTTGAGGGGGCTAAAATACTGTGACTGACGGGGCCGTTATTTGTTGAACAGAGGACTGGCCCAAAGGATTTGTATTTTCATGACAGAGAAAAATTGTAACAAGGTTAAGTTGGAGCAACAGCAGACCCACACCTCATAGGTTAAGCAGTTTTTTTTTTTTTCCCTAAAAATTGTCAGTAAAGCAAATTCATCCTAACCTAACCTTGCCTAGGGCATTGTGCCCTGACCTTGTTGGGGGTGGGTTTCACACACCTGGTCATATGAAGATTTTGTTTGAGCCATTTCTGAGATAGTTGTACCCTCTGGTCTGCAGTTAACTTGACAAGTTTATGATGGGGAAGAGTTGCACCCATTGGCGAAGGGACTTGTAAGATTATGTTACATGCCATTGGTTGACCTCTGTTCTGAGTCATTTTTCTTAGCCAACAGAACACATCCAGATCTAAAGTCACCTGATGCAGGGCACTATGGCCCACCAGACCTCATATTCCCCAACAAGTATTTGACTGACTGACCAGATCCAATCCACAGGTGCTGTCAGACATATCTTGAGCACTGTTGACAGGACTCGGGAAAAGCCACACTGTAGGCAGTTTATTCTAGAGTGTGAAGAAGCCAATGGATAATCATCTAAACATACATAAATTGTGTGAAATACTCGATTGGGTTTGCAGCTCAATCTGGTAGAGATTGAATACACTTATAATAAAAGTAGATATTACCTTTAGAATGCTGAAATTGTCTTGAAATTTCCTTTATTAACCTGAGTGTCTTTTCCAGAGTTGTGCCGAGAAACTCCGAAACCTGATGGTATCAAACCAATGGACAGCGAGAGATGCAGCATACAACACACGTTTACTGCTGGACCACCTTCCAGAATATGGTATTTGCTCTCTTCCTTTTATGGTTCTCCTGTGGGACGCCTTAAGGTGATGAAGGTTTTCATGTATTGATTATGCAACAGTTAGTTTGGGAAGAAAGAAAGGGACCCACAAGTTTGGATTGAGCTGTGATGAACCAAGGATAAAGGATATGTTGAACCCTGTACAGTATTTGACTGACCCCTTAGGGTGCTAGTGCACACCAGGCATTACTGAAGGGTGTTTGCTGTGTCCCTTAGGCCCCTAGCCTTACCCGCTGTTTAGCCTTTGACCTTTTGACCTGACCTCCTTTCCTACTTCCTTTCTTCAGTGTTGCTGTCCAACCCCTCAGACTGACTTCATAGTGCACATGTGGGGTTTTCTCCCTACTCTATCTCTAGATCCTTGTTTTTATGTAAGTGACTTACCAAGCAATTACATAGCTACTAGCTTTCCACACGGCACTCTTAAGAAATCAAATTTTCGCTGTGGTGCTACCATCGCTAGTATAGGTGACAGGGTCCTGCCCACTTTTGGGACTGGTAGGTACATACAACTCGGCAAAGAGCTTCAATTCGTTTTCTGCCGGCTCCCCTGCACCGGGGAGAAGACATACTGGAGGTCCAAGGGAGGCTGGTGGAGTTTACCTATGGGTAGTTGCCCCCTCCTCCGAGCCCGTTATCCGTTCCTAGGCTGCGGCTGAGTGCCACTGGAAAGGTGTCTGGGTCAGTGCTAATCATCTGTCATCGGACTCGGGTGACTTGTCGCCCGACAGGATGCATCAGTGGCTCTGAGTTGCCACCTCTAGGCCTTTGAAGAGGCATTCCACCATTGTGAACAGTTCTCCTCCTCCTGTTAAGAGGTATAAGGAGACAAGTGCCAGTCCACAACCTTCGTGCAGTTTCACTGTTCCACCTTTGGACAGCCAGAATAGGCTTTGTGAACCCAGATGCTGTGGCTGTTCGGTTACCTCAGGGCTCACTTCTGATCCTGCCTTCTCAGACTCTCTTCAAGTTTCTACCACCCTTCAACCCTTTTCAAATGCATATTTGTTTATACGCATTTTTCCAGAAAGATTCATTTCAAGTTTAGTCGCTCTTCTGAATTTGTTACAAATCCTGCATTTCAGGATTACAGTTCAGGAGATACAGCTGTTACTGCTGCTCATTCTGATCAGGTAGAAAGTAAATAGTCTTCATGACTCAGTTACAACTTGTGTATTTCACTGGCTATTCTCTGAGTAGGACTACCAGTAGAGATGCTTCATTGCATTTTGGTTTCTCAGGCACAGCATCTGCAGCAGAACAGGATTCTGTGTCGGCAATGTTTCTCATGTCCCAGGCAGCTTGCCTGTCTGCAAGGCATGTAGGCAAGCTGCATTTTAATACATTTTTATACATTGCCTTTTAATAGATTTTTTTCTATTAATTAATTTTTTTTCTTTTTTTGATAAGTGGGATCTCTTCTTTCTGTATTTATCTTTACCTCCTCTCACTTCTTCCTGATGGACACCTTCATATTCTTTGGAAGCTTCTTGAATTTCAAGTCAGTGGCCCCTTTGGTGGGCTTCTTGTTCCTTATGAATAGGTTTAATATATTCTGAATAATAATAATAATAATAATAATAATAATAATAATAATAATAATAATAATAATAATGACTTTCTGTGACCTCATTTTCTATTCTGCTTGCAGGAGTTGAAGCCAGGGAGAGAATTTCCATCCAAATCATGCATCACAACCAGGGGTACTACACCATGACCTTCCTGACTTCAAAATGGAATAGAGGCAAGCAGTCATTATCACCCAGTCACCCACCAAGACCTCCTTTGCTCTGTGAAGTGTGGTAAGAGATCTGAATTGATGGAACCTGAAAGTTGTTGAAATAACTGTTGCCAATCATATGTAGGTGGTCATGTCTCCACCTCATTTTGGATCCTTCTTCAGAGTCCTTTCTGTGGTGAGCTGGTGTTTCCTCTTTGTCCACTGAGGTGCTTTCCTCCTCATTGGGTTGTTTTGTCGTGTTGTGGTTTAGTGTATTTTTGGTGGCTGTAGGAACCCCTGTGTGTGTGTTTGTCTCAAAGGAATTTGATCCTCTGTAGACCCTGAATTCAATTGCAGAAGACACCACCTGCTTACAACAAGTTATGTTCCTGACGGCCATTCATAGGTTGGATTGTTTTGTAAGTTGGTTACTGTACTCTTCATGGCTACTTGAGTACAGTATGATAAACATTCAGTACAGTACTGTACACTTTTTCATCCTAAAGCACAATACACTGTACATACAGTGCTGTGTGTACAGAATAGGTGCACAGAACAAAATCTGAACTTGAGGGTGGCAGAGGTGAGCGCTCTGAACACAATTTGAATCTGCAATTCTATTTGTTTGTTTCTCTGAATGTTTGTCAGTTGAAAATGTTCATATGTAGGGAGGTGTCTGTACTTGACTGCTAAGTTTTGAATCCTGTGACACTGGAATAGTAATTTGTTATTGCCACTGAATGGTTTGGACCTGATTGTTTTGTTTGCGTTGGCTCTGTTTGTTGTTTGTTGTTTGCTGATGCTGCAGGTGCAGAGCTCATCCTTCATGATGGATTCATCTTTGCCATCGTCATCAACGTTTGTACGTCGGTTCCTGCTTCCCTTTAATACACTGCAATTCGCTTCATTCCGTCTTACGAGAACAAACCCCTTGTGCCAAGTAGGGCTGGATCCAACCTTAAGAGGATTATGTGACATCCCTGAAGTCTTTTGTGATGGATAAAGAGCAGGTTTTGTTGAATTATGAAGCAGTAAATGTTTAGCCTTGCTGTCGAACTTCTCGGTTCCTGAGGTCCTTCATTCCTCACACTGTGGACTGGGGAACAGCCTCCTCCCTACTGAGATGTCATGCAATTGGAACTTCTTCAGAAGTTCAGGGGAAGATGCAGTGCATTGCTACCCTAATACTATTCTCCTTCCTTGCATTTGAATACATTTTTATCTATTTATTTTATCTTTTTAATAAGTGAGATTCCTTCATTCTTTATTTCCCTTTACCTCCTCTTCCTAATGAGCACCACATTCTTGAAAAGCTTGCATTTCAAGTCAGTGGCCCCTGCGGGTTTATTCCAAGCGGATAGGGTTCTTCCTCTTCTGAATAATGACAATGAAAAGAAGGATTATGGCAGTCATCTGTACAAAGAGAAAGGAAGGTGTTAACTATAGCCCTTATGATTCAGTCCTGTCTGTAGAGAATGCCATATTCTATTAAAAAAAGTTAGAAAAATCCAATCACATGAAGCTCTTTTGTGTGGCTGGATAACTAAGGCTGCCTCTTTTCTTTGCTTGACTCTTTCTGTGATGCAGTTTGTTTCTCTTGAAAATGGTGATGACTTTTGAGTAGATGGTCAGCCATTAGCTGGTTGCTGGATATTACCCTAGCTTCTGGAGACTGAAAATAGGGGTAAACTGCTTGAAAATATCTGTCATGATGAGACTTGACTGAGGTATGGTTTTGTTTCTCTGTGTTTCACTTAATATAGTATCTCAGTTGTTTGTTCTTAATTGTACACAACAAAATAAGTGAATTGTTTGAAGATGACTGTCCAGGGCTTCACAATCTATACTTGACTAGAGAATCAGTGCGTTGAAATAGTGTCAACATTTGTGGTGTTCTGCAGAGAGTAATCTCTATATGCTGCCTTTTCTGTTGTTTTCTTGAAATTGGAAGCAGTTATCTGTGCATAGCTGAAGTTTTCCACAGTTGGAAACATGTCTCGTTATCCCTCTGCATCACAGATTATTATTTCCAAACTCAGAAAGATCTTTTGATGGTGTGTTTATCTGCTTATGTTTTGGTTCATTGTTTATGCGCGAAAGGGATGCAGCAGGAGACTGTAGTGGCTGTGTGGTGGGTATTCCCGTGATATATGAGCTCTGTGTTTTCCACCTTGAATTTGACTCTTCCTGCTGGGATCAGGAAGGAAGGCTTCTTTCTGCAGTGACATCAGTCCCAAGGATTGGGCGAGTATGGTCTTGCAGAGGTATGAGAAGGGAAGGGCATCTGTTAGGAAGGGAAGGGAAGGGCACCAAGTCAGAAATCTCTGTCTCTTTGGCCTGGTTCAGAGTTCCCTGCTCTCTCTGCAGGTCTAGGAAGAAGAAGAAGAAGAGACCATCCTTGTTTCGGATGAATGGAGATGAAGAACTTGGAGTAGTACAGGCACCACCCTACTTCTGATCATTCAACTTACAAACATTCAGAGATACAAACAAACGGGATCGCAGATTGTAATTGTGTTCAGAGCTCTCCCTTTTGCCACCTGTAAGTTCAGAGTTTGTTCTGCACGCCTGTTTTATAAAGTACAGTACTGTAGGTACACAGTGAATTGTGTTTGAAGATGAAAAAACTTACAGTACAGTACTGTATTGACTTTATACCATACTGTAATTAGAGGCATGAGGAGTACATACCCACCTTACAGACAATTCAGCATACAAACGGCCGTCCGGAACCATAACTCATTTGTAAGTAGGGAGGTGTCTGTGCTGGCTTCCTCCGTCATAGCAATTCTGCTGGAGTGAAACGAGATCTGATTTTTGTGAGAGATGAAAAGGGTGGTGGAACTTTCACGTTGCCCAAATTGAGTGCCCCATTATGCTGTAGCATCTTCCTCCTCCTTTGTGGCCTGAAAGCTTCCTGGGGCACACCTCTGCTCTGTTGCACAGCAAGCAATGTGTTTCGGAAGTTCTTCAGTCCAGGAGAGGGTTTTTGTTTATGGATCATGATAAAGATTGAATTGTGTATTATTATTATTATTATTATTATTATTATTATTATTATTATTATTATTATTTAGAAATAGAGAAAGTTCCAGACTTGGTCCTGGGTTGCTTTCCAAACTCGTGACCATCTTTCAAAAAGACTGACGGTTGGTAACTGTTTTCTGTTCAACATTACTTACGAATTCAACTTGCATTCTCATGCAGGTCATTGCTTCAAGTGCCATCTGGGTAAATTACGTCCAATTTTTTTTAATGAGGTTATTAGTTTGAACCATACATGAATTTTGCAGATGATGATGTTTACAGATTTTAGGATGAAACCTTGGAAAGTAGAATGTTCCTTTGTGATACCATGCAACAGAATGTTTGCACTTTTTCCAAGTAAACTATTGACTTTTCTTAAAATCATTTAAGCAGTGTATGATGCTCTGTCTTTGAGCAAGCAAAATATGGCCTTGAATTATCCACAGTATTGAAGTTGAGAAAGATTTGGCAAACATTTAAGAACTTTGTGGATGCTGTACTGAAGTTCTAAGTTGTAAGAGAAGTGAACAAGTAGCATGATGGCCATTTTGAGTGAGATGAGGGATGGTTCATTTGGAATGGGAGCGAACATTATTGGGCTGAAATGGAGTAGTACTCGACTCATTAGTGTGAGCTGTCAGTAGGAAATACTGTACGTAGTGTTGAGAGCTGATTTTGACCTGTTTGCCATTTTTTTTACAATTTTTGAGTTAGAAGACAATTCAAGTGGAGTTCTTTTGGCAGTTAACCATGACTGGGATACCTGATCTGTGAAGAAAAATCTTTCCAGATATTGTGGCTGGAAGGGACTCTACAGAAAAAGTGCTGAACATATTGTTGGTGAAGGAAATGGAGATCGCAGCAGGCAAGTCCTTCCCTCTGTCATCTGGAAGGAAAGGACCATCCCCCCCCCCCCCAACCCTTCCCTTCAATTTAATGTCTGTCTCCACTTCAGGGCAGCATCGAATGAACTGGGTATGAATATGTAATGGTTAGGAGTTGCTTTTGTTGATTGCTGGAGTAAATTGCTTGGGTTTATTTGAGGAGCTCTCAGTGGTTAGAGATTCCTGGTTTCATTACTGTACTGTTGCTTGCTAATCCTCTCTCTCTCTCTCTCTCTCTCTCTCTCTCTCTCTCTCTCTCTCTCTCTCTCTCTCTCTCTCTCTCTCTCTCTCTCTCTCAGGTGTTCTTGGTCTTGTGAGGTGTTGAGAGTTTTGCTGTATGCTATTTATGCTAGAAATGTTTTGGGGTTCCAGAATAAGCGTGAGATCATTTACTGTTGAAAGGTGTACAGTAGTGTACAGTACAGCCTTTGGTTTTGCAAGTGACTGCCATCAGTATTACGTGTTATAAATTTATAAGAAACGAGCGTTATGGAAGTTTATAGCTGTGGTATGCATATGGTATGCATACCAATAATGCATTTATTGATGCCACCCTCTATTTATTGGTAAACTTGGTGGCTGTGTTAGTCGTTTGCTCAAGAGGTGTATCAGATGTCTGTCTTGTTAGGCACCTTCCAGTTAGGGCATGAAAGATGTGGACTGATGAAGAATGAGTGTGTTGCAGGAAGAGAGAGAGAGAGAGAGAGAGAGGAGAGTGTGTTTGGAGGATGCAAGAAGGTTAGGTGTGGGATGGGCTGTTTGTGCCTGTCAAATGTATTCCCTAATATGAACTCTGCTGCATGAAATGCTTCATTGTGCATTGAAAAGCTTTTGTCAAGTGAAGGTCTCATTTCCGGGCTTATGTGTGGTCCTCTCTTTGCCCAGCATTCCTTGGGAACAGAGAACAAATACGTGCAGGATATATAACCATCTGGTACCCTAATGTTGGCCTCTGAATTTTCTGAAAGATGCGTCAGGACTGCCAAAGAGGAGCTTCCCAAACAGCCAGCCCTTGCGACAAGCTTAGCTGGTCAATATGGGAGTTATTTCCATTGATGTTTGTCAAGCATGATCCTGATGCTCTTGGTACTGAAATGGAACCTATGTTTTGGTCAGTTTATCTCTGTGGATCATACCTTATTTATTTCTTCACTTCACTCTGTAACACATTCTTTGGCTCCTCTGGGTTGGATACATCCTGCTTCAAGGAAGTCTTCTTCTGTCAGTCCAGAATATGAATTGTTGAGTAGCAGTATGAGGTGTCTTGTTGTTAAGGGCAGAGGTTGTCTCTCAGGAGAATGAGAGAGAATGGCGCCCAGTGTTTTTTTTTTTTTTATCCCAAGGAGCTTCTATGATGCTTGGACATTTTCTTTCCTTTAGAATGCTTGAGGGAGGAACCAAGGTTATGACACAACCATTCAGTTTCTTAGGGTGCTTGGTGAATTACGAATTGCCTATTTATGCACAAACAAGTAGGGGGCACAGGATAAACCTAGGATGATTTGAAGGTTTCCAGCTATTTCCATTCCAGAAATTTGTGTTTGTCATTTATGGAACCTTTGTGAGACGCAGACTGGATGGGCAGAGATGGTGGAGGCTGATTTTTGTCATCAGGCAATGTTTATGTCCTGTCCAAATAGTTTGGGAGGAGTAGAGTAGGTTGACACCTCTGGAAGAGTTGTATAGGGACATAATACTTCATGGCATCAGAAAGTAGGTAGAATGTGGTACCCACATTGCATATTTTTCCCAAGTGGCTGTGTATGTGTAGAGATGAGATGTCAATGTGAGTAAAATGGGCCATGAAGCTGTTGCAGTTATGCAGTCTTGCAAAGTGGTGCAGTATTGGGTGATTTTATAAGCTCACTCTCAGAGAGATGGTTACACAGGATTTGCTTCAAGAAAGCCCGTGTGTCCTCCTGACGTACTGTCAGTCTCACCAAAGTAACTATAAATCTTGTCTGTCATGCTAGAGATATCTACCACTCATGAAGGTAAAAGGCCTTTATATATTTTTTAATTCAAACTCAAAAGATACAATTTTACCATTGCTTTATAATGACAAGTACGTGTTATTCTGAATTCAATTTTATTTTGCAGGTTGTATCAGTCATCATGCATTACGACTGGTGAAGAATTTAGCTCCAGGATCTGTGGTCCGTGAAGCAGAGGCAGCTGTTCCCCTTGTGTGAATCTCACTGGTCTTTGCTCCAGAGCTCTGAAGGGAACATACACATACGTCAGAAACAGGATCAGGTGGGAAAGCAGTGGTGTTCTGTAATAGTTCCCTTCCACAGCCATTTTAGGAGTGATTTCCATGACCTTGGAAATGTTTGATGGGAAAATATAGTTCATATGTGACTATAGTATATGGTTCAGTTGAGGCTCTGTCAAATATCGTAAGGAAAAGGATCACTCTTTTTCAAATTGTAATAACGTTGTGAACCCTCTAAATAGGCCTGGTGTTTTTAATTCCAGGCTTGAAGGAATCAAAGACATTGCCACTTGAGTTATTTCCAAATTGTTATCAGTGATGGAGTGTCAGAGGTGCTGTACTGTGTGACTTTGCATTTACTTACGTATGTTACTCCGTGTAACCTGCGACACTTTGTACAGATGTCCTCCTAATAGTTCTTCCTCTTGCAAGGATGACTGGATATTAGGGAAGGTGAAATTCAAGTTAATTCTTTCAATTGTTGAAGCTTTCATAGAAAAAGTTAACTTGTGGTGTTGACGTTGTCTTAGTGTTTTTTCTTTAACAAAACTTGAGATGAAGATTACAGGTCTTGACAGCCTGCATTTGACTGGAGACTTGATGCTCTTGAATAAGGTCGATGTTTGTGTATTTTGGAGAGAGGTCACTGAATGGGGCCTTTGTGGTTTTCTAAGTCAGTGTAATGCATTACAGAGTCAACATTCTCTCCAGTAAAGGAATGTTTATTCTTCTTGAAGGTTGGCTTTCTTGCTTTTCCAAGCAAAGCTTTCTACTTGTGTTTTCTTTTCTGGTGATTCTCATTTTCCTCTTGAGCTCAACCTAGGGTGAATGACCCAAATGTGACTTGAAGGTAAAGCTCCTTATCCAGCTTAGGATATATTCTGCTATGAGAAAGGACCCTAGGATGTATTGTTGAGGATCCAGGGCGTGGAGAATCCTTCCTGAACCAAGCTAGGACTGAACAGTAGGTCCTTTGAGAGTTGACAAATAGGAAAGGATGTATTAGTTGGTGTTTATGACAAGAATAATCAGATCAACCTTGGTTGTCCCAATATAAGTTACGTTCTGGCAAGATAAACTGTGTAGGCTTCAAGTGAAATTGGTCTGTAACCTATATATAAACATCAAGAAGTCACTGGCCTGTAACCATTCGTTTCCTCGACTGTAAAGTCTATTGTCATCGTCCTAATCTTAGAATGTGTTAAAATGTGGTGGAAGGGTGACTGTACAAATATTATATACAGGTGATGCAAAGTTCCAAGGAGTGAGACTGAAAACAGGCTGCAACACTTGTAACAGGTGGATACAAATACTAGTTGTGCGAGAAACTCTTTTCCTTTCATCTGTATAGGACTGTATACTACAGAATACTACCTGTGACCAGCTAAGTATGAAGGGAACATTTTCATTTGCATTCAGTAAGAACAACAACAAAATGGTTGTTAGTGATTATTATATAAATGCACAATTTTCTCCATAGCTCCAAGTGAGCTCTAGAATTCTTAAGATTGTTGAGTTCAGGACTGAGAGTTGAAATATAATTACCAGTTACTAATCAAAACATTTTCCAGCAGGTCATCATGTGAAGGGATATTATTTATTGCTGTCAGGAACTTGTTCACATCTGGATTGAAAGGTTCAAGAGGCTGATTTCTAGAGTTGTGGAGTCTAGAATACCTTCAAGAAGAAAAAACTATTTTGTTGAATAATTGTTGGAAGCTCTTGAAAGCTGCATATTCTACACAAATACAGGTATACCGTTTAGACTTGTTTGGCAGGATTTTATATAAGGAAAGGGAGCTAGTTTGTTAGAGTTCAGATTGCTTGCAAAAAGCAATGTACAAAGCAGCAAAGAGAGTTAACATAGTTTAGCTGATCTGAACATGAGTGGTCAAATAATATATGCAATCAGTTTATTTCATATAAGAACGGGATTTAGATTCTGTTCTGCTTCTTGTAGCATGGATGTGACTGATTCAGTAGATGGATAGTACAGTCAAGACCAGAAATTGCTTTAAGTAATGGGAGATCTGTACTTCAATACCATTTTGTATACAAGACCTGATAGACATTAAAAATTCTTATTTCAGAACAACACAACACCACTAGCAAGATCGATGAGTTACCACCACTGAGAAAGGACCCCAGAGGTGTGGAAAGAGGTTGCCAAGATGATGACTTCAACCAACTCTAGTTTCTAGACAAGGCTGGGTCATTCTGCCCAGGGTACAATACAGTGACTTTGAGTGCCGTTAGATGTGGCAGAACCTTTAAAAGCTTAGACATGGCAGCAGGCAATTTAGACACAACGAATACTTGCCATATTATGCAGGAGAGGAGGGGAGAGGTGCCTTCAGACTGTGCACAGAGAGGCCTTATGAAAGCGGCGTGCATTTTCAGTGCCCCGTGAGAGTGGTTCAAATGGGTAAATATGTCACAGAATAGTAAATTTGTGGTTCAAATGGGTAAATATGTCACAGAATAGTAAATTTGTGAGGGATCAATATTAAGGGAAAATAAAAGTGTATATCTGCACTCAGCAAGCTGTTATAGAGGTTGCATCTACAAGTCCCTGTAACTGCATGACTTTTACAATAAATAAAAACTGTATATACTCTCAATTTTTTTTGCAATAAATTCATCTATAGAGTAACTTGAAAGCTTACAAGCTTCTTACTGCTAAGCAGTTTGTACTTTGTACAAGAACCTTGTTACTATAGATGTGCTTATAAACCCTGTAGAGAGCACCTAGGTCAAAAAGGCCTGTCAACTGCCACTGAAGAAGAAGAAGCAGAGCAGTTGTTGCCCAGACTTGTTGTAACACAACATTGGAGTTGTTAGGCTGTCCACCAAGGAGGTCGGTGGACAGCCATATATATGGACGGGCTTTCCCAGCGCCTTCATCTCCTCTGCCACTTCACCGGCAATGAGAAACTGAAAGAAAAGTAAAAGTATTTTTATAATGAGAAACTGAAAGAAAAGTAAAAGTATTTTTAATTTTCAAAATGCAGTATATTATTCAAGCAAATCAAAGCAAAAGCACGAGTTAACTAATTGAAATTTTCTAGCTTTTACTAATGCTAAAAAGCTAGTAAAGAGTGAAAATTTCAATTTTTAGCAGTTCATTTATATAAATGATGTACATTGTCGTTTCAATGTACATATTGCGCTGTACATATGCAAGCAATATGCAAGCAATTATAAACGTACATATGCAAGCAATTATAAACGTACATATGCAAGCAATTATAAACGTACATATGCAAGCAATTATAAACAATTTCATCAGGTAATAATTAATTTTAGAAAGCATATAAAGCAAAGTTACAATGAAAGCACTAATGGCCAAAAGAGCTGTATTATTATATACCTGGGCTACAGTTGCATTCTGGCTGCATCCAAGAAGTTCTCCTTGGATGATGGATCCTACATCTGGGAATTGTCATTTGAAGCTTCTGTTTGTCCACATGTCCTCAAAGCAGACGGTAAGTGGTCCACATGTCCTAAAAGTAGACATCAGTAGACAAGCCAGTGGAATGAGGACACAGAGGGCATCACTTCCTGCCCAGGCCTGATTGAGAGGGTTCTTGAGGCATCTTCATTGCCATATCTGATCCGCTTGCTTAGATATCTTGAGCTTTTGTTCTGACCTGAAAAACAAAGTGAATTGTGAGAAGACAAACTTTTAAGAAGACGTTGTAATGTTTCTCAGTACAGGCATCCACAAATTGTCTTACTGTTTCTCTTTAAAAGTATTCCACAATTACTGTTCTCTAACATTTGTAAAGGGCTTTCTGGCCAAAATTATGAAAGGTCTTTTTATAGAAAAAAACAAGTGAGAGAGAAAAGCCTTTTTATTTCCCCTACAGAACAGGACAGAGGACATGGTGACGTTCTTCAGTAAAAGCATTCCAAAACTGCTGCTGACATCTTGCACTTTGAAAAGACCTTTAATATTTTCTGTATTAAAAAAAAGAGAGGCCTTTATGAATACAGAAAATATCAAAACAAACATTTTAGAATATAGAAAATATTATGACAGGCCTTTTTGAATACAGAAATTACAGCAAGACGCCTTTTTAAGTAAAGAAAAGTTATAGCTAGCCTTTTTGAACACACAGAAAATATAACAGACATGCCTTTTTGAGTATAGGAAATAGGACACAGCCTTCTTTGCAGACAAAATATGACAAACAGCCTTCTCGAAGATTCAGAAATGATATCAGAGTTGCAGTTTTGGCAGGGAAAAAGACCTTCATCAGATCACTGCAAAATCATGGTGCAGTACACATCTCATAAAAGTGTCATTCATAATACTGAACGGTACACTATTCATACACTATGGTACAATATTTGTACCGTGTGGTACAATATTCAGACAGTATTTTGATGAAAAAATTATGTGGAACAAAGCCTAATCAGATTAGCTTGCTGATTCTGGGATTAACTGAGCAGATTATTTGGTCCAAATCTCAAAACTCTCAGAGGAGAGAGAGAGAGAGAGAGATCTACACCACAAAATGGTTATGAATGGAATAAAAACTAAGAGTTAGATTGTAGATACTGGTAGATATGTTGCAATAAAGGAGGCACTTACTAGTTCTGGTGTATTAGAAGATGTATTGGTAAATTAGCTGATGTATTCATACATCCTCCTCATACATTCATACAAGTTCTGATGTTCCTTCGGCCTTCATGATGTGTGATGTTTTTTCCAAAGAAATTTGCCTGAAAAAAAAAACTGAATGAGATCATTGCTTAGAATTTTAACATTATTTTGCTTACCTAAATAAATATAGAAAAATATATTTAAACATATTTTGCGGTCAATTTATATATATATATATATATATATATATATATATATATATATATATATATATATATATATATATATATATAACTATATCTCCTTGGGGTGGGTTACAATAATAGAAAATTTATTCTAAAATGTAATTGTTTTACGCAGGGAGAATGTTTAAAATTAGTGTTGTAATTAGCAAAAATATGTTTGAAATGTAATGGTTATAATTAAAGAAAGTTTATTTAAAATAAGAAGGTTTTGAATTAGGGAAAATACACTTGAAAATAAAGGGTTATATTTAAGGAAAAGTGATTTAAAATCTAAAGGTCATAATTGGGAAAAATCTGTTTTAAATGTAAGGGTTATAATCATAAAAAAAATTATTAAAAATACAACTTTTATTAAGGAAAAATTTAATCAAAATGAAAGGGTGATAATTTGGAAAAGAATATTCCAAATGTCAGAATTATTACAGAAAATGTATTTGAAAGGTGAGGTTTATACCTCTAGAGAACCTATTCAAAATGCAACTGTTTCAGATTAGGGAAAATATACCTTCACTGAAAGTTTATAATTGGGGACAACTGATTTAGAATATAATTGTTTAAATTAAGAAAAAAATATTTAAATTGCAATGCTTATGAGAAAGAAATGATTAAATGTAAGGAATAATAACCACGGAAAATTTATTAAAGAGTAATTTTTTAATTGCCGTCTATTTCCATGTGTCAGACGACCTTTAGATAAGATGAGGTCAAAAATCAGGGCAACTATTCATGAATTTACTTCATATCTGTAGAATTTGGTGACTGCCAAATTACAAAACCATCTGTGCAGAGGCCAGCAATAACCCCTCTACATGGAACCACCAGGGAAAAGAGAAAATACGAGGCTAGTTTTAAAATAAATGTTATCTGTCATCCAAAGTTGTGTTATGTACCACCAAAATGATAATGAATTTTTAATTAAAAATTAATATTATGTTATCCTAACTGTTATTACTACCTTAATTAAAATGTCTGAAAGGTTACTAAAAGATAGAGGCTGCTGTGAGAGCAACCATAACTCCATGTTTACATTCCGTCAGCCGGCATCGCACAGATAGACAGAATTCTGTTGATTTCATTGATATGGAATCATTCCTTCAATAGGCTGTTTCTTATGAAGATGTCAATAATATATAAGGTAAAAATGGGTTTATTATCTTTACTATCAGTTTATTTCATAATGTGAATCTTTTCATGTACGAATGTCAGTGGTTATCGCACCTAGGCCGAGGCTAGAGAAATATCACTTAGGACACGAAATAAACAATCCTTCACTTCAACAGACAATCGGCTTTAACGGACACCCTTTAGTCCGTTAAATGTGTCACATAAATTTATCCTCAGAACTAATGTGAACACACCACAATAAAGGGAAATGAGTCTAAACTCCCATACCTATTGACACACATTAAAAGGATATGGATTTAAGCTCCCAGGTTCCAGGTTCATAAAACACCTGACACCTGTGCTTCAGTTCAGCCCTCAAGTTTCAATCACATCACTTTTCAAACCCTAGAAATGATTTGTACGATTCGCTTCCATTTATTGGAAAGCCATCGCATTCCTTTTATGCCAGAGGCAGTTATGGGGAGGAACACCAAAACCTTGAATGGCCTCTAAACTCTTGAACAATATCCCAACATCAGTCATGTACCAATCAAACAAAGCCTTTCTAAGACACCTCTCAACAATAACACCTGAACTCATCTAACCAATGTTTGTTGATTACAATCATGTCAGAGACTCGAGAACACAGTTGTGTGGTGACCAACTATAACTATTATTCAGAAGATGAATCTGATTCATATGGAACAAGAAGCCCACCAAAGGGGCCACTGACTTGAAATTCCAGAAGCTTCCAAAGAACATTATGGTGTTCATTAAGAGGAAGAAGTAAGAGGTGGTGAAGGAAAATAGAGAAAGAAGAGATCTTGCTTATTAGAAAAGAAAAAATAAATCAATAAATATGTAAAAATGTATTAAAATGGAAGGAGAATAGTATTAGGGTAGTAATGCATTGCATCTTTGCTTGAACTTTTGAAGGAGTTCCAACTGAACGCCATCCTCTGAGGGAGACTACAATGAGGACAGTATAAGCATCAGCTAAGCTAACACAGCCCTTACAAATAACAGCACTGACACTCACACAAACAAAGCGACAACTGAACGAAAGGTAAAGAATAGTACAAAATGTACACGAGTTGTGTATTGTACTGTATACAGTCTGCTGTATTTTACTCTCAGGGCCAACAGAACGTTTCCCTTGTATACAGAGAAGTAACAAAGGTCCCAAACCACTACCTTGCAGAACACCACATATGACAGGGTCTGTACACAATGCAGAAAATGCAGATCAGTATTCTCTCTCTCTCTCTCTCTCTCTCTACTGTTGGTCACTTTCAGAATTCTGAAAGCTTTAGATGACATATATACCCTTCATAAATAATAATTTAGGGTTCCTACAAAAGACAGGGGGATTCAACCAGCTCACACGATTAAAAGTATAGTATAGATATCACACAATATGTGAGGAGAGAGAGGGGGGGGGGGGGGGAAGGGGTTTGTGGACAGAAGAACGAGCAATGTTTAGCAAAATGGCATTACTGTGAGTCTGACTGCCAATTTTGTATACTACCAAACATTACACACATATAAACTAGGTTACTGAAGAGAGCTGACAGAATATAAAGAAATATTGTTATCTGAAACATAGCATACAAAAATGTAATTGAGGTCAGCGAGATAATAAGGAATTGCTCATGATGCATTTAAAATAGACTCAAACTACTTCAATTTACTGCAACACACCAATCAAGGAACATCCGATCTGGCAATGAGGAAAGGCCCTTTCAAAATGTTCCGAAAACTCACATCTCAAGATGACCACACGTCACCCACAGCACCCATTCTTCAATGAGGACTGAAACTAACAGGAAAAAGAAGGTGACAGGTCTGACAATGCATGAATCAATCATTCAAAGTTCTACTTTGGAGATAAAATAGAACAGAACATATAAATTAGGCCAAAGGCCAAGCACTGGGACCTATGAGGTCGTTCAGTGCTGAGAGGAAAATTGAGAGTAAAAGGTCACAAAGATGTAACAGGAGGAAAACCTCAAAGCAGTTTCACGATGAATCAACTGTTAGAAGAGGGTGGAAAGATGGAAGAAAGAATTTGAAAGGAGGTACAGTAAAAGGAATGAAAGGGGTTGCAGCTATGGGCTGAAGGGAAGCTGCAAAGACCCTGAAGTAATGCCTACAGTGCACCGCGCATGAGGTGCACTGACGGCACTTCCCCCCCACGGAGACTGTGGAAACTGATGCTTCGTGAAAAACCCACAATCCAGCACTGAACAGTTACCAGAATGAGCACCCTAAGACCACAAGTATGTCATGTATAGGAAAGCAGCCCTGTCACTCACATGCAGAGAGGTCTGGAAAAAGCATCACAATTACGAAACAGGAAAAATCAACACAAAACTGACATTTACTTCACATTTCAAAAATGAGTCCTAAAGAGCTAGGAACCAGATATGCAAAACATACTGAGGAGGGTTCCAGATTGTCACAAATGATGATGAACAAGCCCACTACAGGGGCCACTGACTTGAAATTCAAGCTCCCAAAAATTATGGTGTCCAATAGACAGAAGCAACAGAAGGTAATGGGAAATACAAAGAATGGATCACTTATCAAAAAAGAAAAAATAAATTAACAAATAACAAATAGATAAAAATATAAGTAAATTATGAAAGTACAAGGAGAATTGTATTAGAGTAGTAATACATTGCATCTTCGCTTGAACTTTTGAAGTTCCAATTACACGACATCCTCTGAAGGGAGACTGTTCCACAGTCCAAAGGTGTGAGGAATAAAGGACCTCTGGAACTGAGAAGTGCAACAGAAAGGTACATTTACTGCAAGGCAGTGATATGGCAGGTTTGGGCGCATGTATTAATGGCAAGTACAGAGGCCTCTAAGAACTGTCAGTTCTCCAAGGGATTTTGTACAAAGAGGTCACATGTGAAATACAGGTGTGAATCACTTACCACAGACAAAAAGTAAAAACTGTCGAACAGCAAATAATCTTGCTTTCTCATCACACTTTCCCACTTGAGGCCTCGGTTAAAAGAGCCTTGCACTCCATTTTGCAGACGTCACTCAGATGCTGGAGTTGTTGTTCTCAGGGTCATGCCAATCCTGAAATGAAGTGCAAAGCTATTAATTTCAAACTAAAAAATCTTCTCTATTCCATCAGTCAATCTTCAACGAACCATCAAAAATATAGGAATAATTTAAAAAGCACAGTTTCACGATATAAAGACTACTATCAAAATATGGACTTTTTTCAGCTAAAGGGTGTAACTGGAAAATAGCCATTTTCCATAAGACGTAAACAAATGCTGACATATCAAACTTCATAGCAACGGAATGCAATAAAAAGTTTAGGCCAGAGGCTAAGCGTAGGACCTCTAAGGTCACTCAGCACTGAAAGGGAAATTGAGAGTAAAATGGCTTTAAATGTGTCACAGCAGGAAAAACCTTGCAATCGCACAGTGAAACAATTGTTAGGTGAGGGCGGAAAACAAAATGAAAGAAAGAGAATATGAACGGAAGTACAGTAAAAGGAATGAAAGAGGTTGCAGCTAAGGACTGAAGAACGCTGCAAAGAACCTCAAGTGCTGCTTACAGTGCACCACGTGAGGTGCACTGCCATGGGGTCAAACTTTATAGGGAATAACTGATACCTGTCATCTAAGCCTCTACGAAATAATTTTTTATTACTTGTACTATTTTCATGATAAATGAGCTTAATGAGACTACGGAACCCCTGAGGACTTGTTCCTAAACGATGTATAAATGGAAGGAAACGAAGAAGCTGAACAGCTAAGTACAGATGAAAAGTCACAGATGAAACTTAAAGGGCAACGCAGGTGTAGGGCAAAGAGACGAGACAAAACAAGGAACCTTTGTTTCCATCGACACTCTTGGATGATGACCTCATGGAAGCTCTCACGTGAAGAAGCCCTTAAGCAATGTACAAGCATTCAGTTTATATCTTCCGTTGTATAGCAACTCATTTTAAGCATCTACAATGTAATCAACTGCATCCTTGGTACCAAAGTTCTCTTAGAACTCACGTCATAGTCCACGACATTGGGCCACTTCATTTTCCACCTTGTGTATCGTGGCAACGAAGTGGTCTGCAGGCTCGGCAAGAAAGGGGGTGTTTGGAAGGAGGAACCAGGTACTCCATGGCCTTAGGGTGTCTGGGAGTTTCCTAAATGAGAAATGAATGACTGTAATTGGAGTTGTATTCCGACAACGTATATTACTCAAGGACAACCGAAACATAGCCAGTCATGTCCCAGTGATTAATGGCTGTTGTCAGCCATATTCCTAAATGATCTTTCTAACCACTCAAAGCTGTTCACAAGCAAACCCACTGAAAGTGCTGGAATTTCTGACTAATAAAAGGGTGATAGGATCAGATCTTTGATTAAATTGGAAACAAACAAATATTAGGCCATTTCAGGCTGCCTTGAAGACTGACATGGTTCCAAACTGTAAATCATCGTGATTCTTGAAGCACTCAAACCAAAACATTTTGCAACAAGGTCCACTTACAATCTGAATGAACAATATAATCCCTGAAAAAGTTCCACAACGACAAAACCTTTGCCATGAATCAATATAAAAAGGAGGCTACAACTGGCATCTTCTTGTAGGAATGAGGATAAGGTTGCTTTCCCTATGTGCTGTTATTGGAACTTGTCCTTATGTACACCAAGCACCCCCATGCAACCTCACTTCAAGAGCCATTGTCATCCACTTGTCAGTCAAACCACACTCATTAGTGGAATTATGCTTCGCAGACATTTTCTCAATGGTCATCCAATAAAGAATTTCCTCAGCACAGTGTGTCCAATATTTCAACAACTTCCACTGACTAAAAGGACAACAAAATATCTTTGTAACTCCATGAATCACAACACACTGAATCGTTTCAAGCACAGAGTAATGACTTATAAACGAAAAAAAAGGGTTATAAGGCCCCATGCACAACTGACCAACACATTTTTGTGATTACAGTATATAACCTACTTCTCACCCATTTGTTGGACAATCAATGAAAGGGAAAAACGATATACTGTACGGTATAAGATCGACCTCCTATAGGTTAGTAAATGCAGTCTAGCAGACATTCTCTTACAACACAACCAGACAGTAGTGAGCAGAATGTCTGAGACTCTGAGATGGAACGCTTGTGACAATAATTAGACAAGAAAAGCTCAGCATTACCATGCACAATTGATCAGTCAATACAGTAGAGTTTAAGCATTCAATACACAAAGGCAAGAAACTCCATGGAAAATACAAGTGTTGTCAGACTCCACCTGGTGAGTTCAAATTCACAAACCAAAAAGTGAAGAGTTTTCTTATATAACTGACTGATTATACCTGAATGGTATTCCAGTAAGGACGCTGTCCTCCTAATTATGGTAACCCCAAATCAGTCATTCACTGTTACCTTTAACCAGGACAAAGTTGCCTGTTCCTTAAAGATACTCACTTTTCGTAAGATTGGCCACACCTGTCAATCACATATGAACTGCATAAGGTGTTAGTTACAACGTAGAAAGTTGCTTTCAGTAATATAGTAATATCCTCCATCATCACATTCCTTGGAAGTTTGCTCTGGCGTCATGTTCCTCATTCATCGTCTTATTTTCAAAAGTCTGAAACGAAAGAAAAAATAAAATACTGACTTGCAAAGCCCCAAGAATTGTTCTGTGAATAACAGAATGTTGTAGTTAGACTTATAACTGGAGGAAGCTTGTGGTCATGTTCAACGGAAATAGAGAGTAAAATAATTCCTAACTTTCTCAACAATTAGAAAACTAGCCTCTATAAGAACACAACAATGAGTTTCCTTTCTAGGAGTCAGGTATTATTCATACAATAAGGTTAGCAAATCTTAAGTCTTTTACACAATTCACAGCCATTACTAATTAGTCCAAGGAAACTACAATAAATTTGAACATATAATTGTTATCACAAAATAAAACAAGTAAAAAATGTGCCCAAGTTTCTTTGGCACAATAAAGTTTTCTGTATAGCACATAAACTATCTTTACTTGGTCTCTGTATAATGCTACGTGAGCCACAGCCCATGAAACTCTCAGCCGGCTGTAGTGGCCTGTGTTGTTGCACTGCCAGAAGCACAAAAATGGCTCATTTTACCCTGAAATAAAATATGAACTACTGAGGCTTGAGGGCTGCAATTTGGTATGTTTGATGGTCCGAGGGTGGATGATCAACGTAGCAATTTGCAGCCCTCTAGCCTCCTCAGTAGTTTTTAAGATCTGAGGGCGGACAGAAAAGACTGCAGGCAGGCAGACAGACAAAGCCGGCACAACAGTTTCCTTTTCAGAAAACTGAAACTCATTAAATGAAAGACTGTAAATAACCAACTGAGAAAATGACAAAGTTTTCAGTTCCTGAAACTGCCCTTGAAAACTCAACTTTGTCAGTAGCTAGAAAATTCTACCCTCAGTAAGAACAAAACAATGAATCTTTTCTTTACAAAATATGCATTAATCATAATGGTCAAAATAACAGTGTTGTGTCTCAAATACTGCCATTAGCATTCATACCTCAGGCATTGGAGCATTATAAATAAAAAGTCTGAAAACAGTCAAGTCATTTTGATCAATATCACGCTGACAAATCACAGATGAGATACTAACATTTCAAAAACTGCTCTACAAAACTCTAAGTATATCATTTAAGATGGTTCTGTATCTGTTTACTATAGAAGGAATTTCAAAAACTTCACCTACTCTGAGTAGGGGCTTTTTCTTGGAGTGAAAATTCATCCTGAAGTCTTTCCTTTGAAAACTGGACACAGCTGGGATCAGTAACTAATAGACCTCTTTGTTGCCCCAACTCTTCACTGGTAAACATGTCTTCCCAGAACCAAGGTGCATTTTGTGTCAATGCTGAACAGAATAAGTCCAGATTTATGAAGGGACAGTGCAATTATATATATTCCAAGGACATCACTTACAAAGAATTTAAGGCACTGTATCACAAACAGGTATAAAACCATGTAAGGGATATGGACGTCAAAAGTCACAATATTATTTTCTTCAACACAAACCCTTCAAGATGTTGGTCAGATGGAAACTCATGGTCAACAGAACTAAGATATGCTTAAATTATTTTCAGATTTCAGAGTTGCAAACCATTGCTTTATGACAACCTTCAGTGAAGGTCACATATGACCTTGACTGTCTCCCTTGTGACCCTGTCTTTTGCAGAGGACTTGAGTGGAAATTCTCCGTCATAATCACAATTTTTTTAATCAATCAGTAAGTCAAACTGAATGAAGACATGGACTGAGGTTGTTCAACCTTCACATGAAAACATCAACTTTTGTAAACAAGGTAATATCACCCGGCCAGTCCAGCATATCCACACTGTCTTTGAACTCGGAAGAAATAGGACCACTGAAACTGTCTCCATATCTTCATCTGCGCCAATTCAGGTTTCGCTACTCTACGTCTTGTCCCTCAAAAAGTGTGTCTGCCAAGAGACTCATTACCAAATCACTCAGTAACAAGTCCCAATATCTTCAAGTTTTACAACAAATTTTATTGCTGAAAATATAACTTCACTATTGCACCACTGCTATGACCATGTCAATCGTTTACTAACTTAAGTTAGTACTAACCTAACAACCCTTCCAGCCAGCTGTGTGGTTTCAGAAAACATATGCTACTAATTATCCTTGAGATTTTGTGCTTAGTGCATAACCAATGATAGTTTTGAAACATATGGACATGACCTCACAGGGGGTCAAGTCAGGTCAAATTCGTTGGAAAATCCGAAAGCTTTTTTCTTCGAAAAGCATCAATTCAGAGGCTAAATAAAAATAGCCTTGGTAAACATAAAAGAGACAGGCACATGAAGATATCATTTATGAATACAATTTTTAGGCTAAACAATACAGAGAAACAGGATATATATAGAATACACCCCAGGTGAGGAAAGCTGAGAAACTGACCGGGATAATGACAAATTAGCTGTCTTTTGCCCGTGTTTTCACATTCATCCCCTCGGGGCTGGTACTAAACACAGCATCCCGCACAGCTCCTGCCCCATTCAGCACCAGCCCCTGGGGGATGAATTTCAAAACATGGACGAATGACGACAAGTTTCTCATCATCCTGGTTCAATTTTCAGTTAGCTCACCTGCACTGCATTCTTTGGAATATTTGAATTTCAAGCCTATGGGCCCTTTGGGGGGCTTCCTGTTCCACATGAATAGGGTTCTTCATCTTCTGAATAATAATAATAATAATAATAATAATAATAATAATAATAATAATAATAATTTTATATACACTTTTTCAGGCTATACTGTTTAGCCTGAGGCCCAGTTGAGAAAGACAGACAGACAGACAGACAGAGGTTCTGCCGACCACAACAAACCTACCCATCCCTAGAATGCCTTGTCCTGACCTTCCCTTCCTAACCTGACTTAGGGCACCATGCCCTGACCTGGCCTGGGTGGGAACTTTGGCCCCCCTTGGACCCACACAGGCAACACTAAATATGGGAACGGTTTGCAAACTACCCATATTGATATTTAGGATGGCTATACCCACAATACCCGTCCCAGGCCGATGTATGGGTCAGGTCACCCTCAAATACCCTTAGACGCCTCTAAGGGATACCCTGGGGATGATATTGTACCAGACACTTAACAAGTGTTTAGAGCACTTTTTCACACAAGTTGCCTCTACATGACGCTTGAAAATAAGTGTCAATGAAATAGCAACGTAACGGGCGACACTTACGGTCATTCTATAACGAAACAAAACGTCAAAAGCAACATATATATAACGGCCGGGGGGGGGGGGAAGGTTGGCCAGTCACTTGACACAACAAAGATACTTAAAAATTCAGTCAATTCGTTAAGTAAAGCCGATATAAAGACAGAATACAAAGGTAATTCGTTACAGACACGAACCGGAGACGTTATTTCGAATGACGGAAGCACAGGGAACGAACACTTACCGAAAATAAGTCGTATTTTGGAGACATTTTGGGACGACGTCCTTCCACCTGGCCGGTTTGTGTTTACATCTTGGGTGAGGATGAGAGACAACGAGCCTAAAATAATAACCTAAAATATATATGAAATCGTAATATAATTTAGTGAATATAATTGGATCATTCTCATTAAAATCTTATATTTATTTATTATCATATTCAAAATTCATATTCTACGTCATATCTATGGTGTTAAATTTAATATCCTTATTCTTCGCTAATTTGAATTAATTTCATAAAAATTTTGATTGCATTTAATATCATATTTAATATTTATGTTCAGTATCATACTTATCATATGTTTAAGATTGATATTCTTGGTAATGAACTTTAGGTTCGTCGTTTTTACGAAATTCACGGGGCCTGCGACGCTATAACCACCTATTGGCTCTTTAAGTAACTAAAATAACAAAAAAAAAGCAAAAATTAACACTAATTCCTAACTGACAACTTTATTTGTTTACACAAACATCTAATCTTCGAGTTTACGTAAAAATCAACTAATTTCAAGTATCTAATACAACAAATATGTTAAACATATATTTTAGCTTTCTCTGAAGTTAAAATTGGTTGATTTTTTACAGCTGAATTTGTTAAAATAAAGCAAAATAAATTTTATTTTAAGCAACTCTTAAACTTTTGGCTTTGTTCAGCATACAACTATTGTCTAAGCTTTTAATAATTCAATGTAGAAATACTTATATTTAAGTATCAATGATATATAAGAAAGATGTTTTTATATTACACTTATTATTATAAAAAAAACTACCTTTAATGAAGTATTTTGATTAAAACCGAGAAATCTCCAAGGTGTTTTCATATAGATGCCTGGGAAAACAAACAGCAAAATCAACTTTGAAAATTGACACAGATTTAAAAGTAAGACATAGCATATTATTCTATCAATCAATAAACAGACAATTCAGGGACACTTATTGAATTAAATAAAGTATCTATAAGTATTAAGTAAATATAAAGTTGATTTAACTTCAAAATTAGATACCTTTGGGGCTAATTCCTTAAGTTGTACTGTAAGATATCATCTTGGCATCATTTGGAGGGAAAATCGAATATTTCATGAATGAAAGATGACGTCACTGGCCCCTGAAGTGCTACTGGTTTCCATGGAAACCAAAGTTTGTTTACAAATTTCAAAACAAAATCTATCTGTTTTTCCAATAAAATCTAAACAATAAAAATCAAAATCTATATGAATTATTTGTATTTATACATAATTTAAGTTTTTATTGTTATTTTGCTCTTTAATTGCCTAAATTATCAATAAAAATATAAGTTTATGAGATCGCTACTCACGCCGTATGGTTATAGTGCTAAATTGTCGTCGGCTTCAGTTCAAAAAGGAGGCAGAACTGGCAACTTGCGCTTAAATTTATCATCGTTTACTCTCGATAAATAAGTAATTTCAACGATTTACACAACAATTTTTTGCAAGAATATTCATTAATATACAAAGAAATATTGAAAGATGAAGAAGTTGAGTTTTGGTACATATCCAATGTATAAAAAACGAATTTTAAAAGTAACTAAAAAGCAACTCTTCAATTCTCCCCATTCAGAAATTTCTCACAAACGCTGAAAACAATGACCAAATCTCCACTGGAAATCACCTTAAATTTCCTGTACTTGATATATTTCAAAATATCTTGTGCGTTATTTAAATAAGTTTTGACTATTTCTTAAATATATATCTTAAAATATTACTCATTAGGGTTATTTAAAAGGTGACACCAAAAGAAAATATTTTGGATAACTTTTTCTCCCTGTATGGACACACTGCAAACAGCATCGGCTGCCTGGAACACCATACATGAATCTATATACTTTTAACGTGAAAAAGCACATTATAAATTCTTATAATACATAATAAATAACTTATTTAATAAATTAATCAATTATTTAAATTTTTATCTATGATACTACTCTAAAAAAGATACATAAAAGAAATTATTTGCACGTTCCTATTTTGACTTGTGGCCACACTGAAATAAAATCGTCTGCAGAGACCTACGACTATAGTAAACACGAACTGTAGCCAATCAGAGGTGGCGTTGATGACGTGATCGACAGCCAATCAGGGGCGAGAACTTTCCCGCCCAGATTTCACTCGGTCAGAGGAACCCCCCGGTTTATGGCCTGCTGTTGGGAGGAAGTTTCTCAGAATGCCATTGTATGGACTACAGTAATATATTTTTTTGTATTTTTTTTATGTTTTAGGGGAGACAGAAGATGATTTCAGTTGTTTTTTAAATATATATCTAAAAAGTAATTAATTTGAAATAGGAAGACATTATTATTATTGTTATTACTATTATCATTATTGCTATCATTATTATTTACAGCTACAGTAGTAAGAAAATTAAGGCCAAAAATGATCAAGTTAAGTACCTTAGTTTTTAAGAAAGGGAGTTTTAACAATAGCCTCTTTTTAACAGTTAAAATTAACGGCTAAAAAGAGCTTAACCGAAATTTAGGGTCAAAACCAATAATAAAAGCAGCCTTTACTCTATTTCTCATGAAAAGCTACTTTTTTTACTTCTGTTTCTTACTAAATGATGATATTCAGTATTTAAGAATGAAACCCAAGTTTTGATACAAATCCAATCTATAAAAAACGTTTTTAAAAGTAACTAATAAGCAACTCTTCTTCTGTTCTGCCAACTATGTCCCCGGGTTCCCCAACTTATTTATGATTTGCTGTTGGGCCACAATTGGAATTTCAGCTTATTTTCCAGTTTTGCTCCTCCTCCTCCTCCTCCTCCTCCTCCTTTCTCTATTTATTTATTTTTTATACATCCCACAGAACCTTATTTATCATATAGTGAGTTACAGTATCCTTAAACATAGAACACCTGTATCTGTACATTAATTAAGCTGGCATATATATGCCTAAATATTTTTACCTGTATAATTTACAGAAGATACTTTATGATTACGAGAAAGAATTACACAAATTCTCGTGGCTTTTTAAGATATGGGTCAATCTCACAGCAGCCATAATGTCTTCTTGACGTAGCCATCTTTTATAACCCCGGTTATAACCGTTCTGAAGTCATACACAACTGCTGTATATCAATGAGGACTTATGGTGATTCAGTGCACTGTAACTGCAGTCAGTCTCCTTAACACTGTACCTGGAGTAACCAACCAGTTGTCTTCAACCTATCTGTCTGTGATGAAGGCCTTATCAAACTTACCTTAATAGTTCAACCTGCTCCTTCCATGCCGTGGAAGCCATCTATCTATCCCTTGAGGTGTCTCATGAATCCTTCTCCAAATGTGTTTTGCTGTTTATTGCTCTAGTTGTTTGTTTAACCTTTCAACATCTGTCTGTCCAGTGTTGTTTCACGGCTAATTTGATCAGCTCTTGGAAGATGATTCCACTTTTCACACTTTTTATGGAGCACAAAACTTTCACCTCTTTGCTTCTCACAACCTCAGCCACCACTGACTATTCATTCCTCTTTGGTATAACATGAGAGAGAGAGAGAGAGAGAGAGAGAGAGAGAGAGAGAGAGAGAGAGAGAGAGAGAGAGAGAGAGAGAGAGAGATGGATGGATGGATGTATGAGAGAGAGACTGACTTTAATTAGTCAAATCTAACTCAAACCACATATTTATGGCTTGAGGAAACCATTTAAACTTTTGGCTATGCAGTTTATTTGCAGACTTCAGAATCTGCTAATTACATTATAATGTGTTATTCATTAGCACAATGTAATCTTAAAGATAAGCACACAAATGCTTTTTTCATTATACCATATAAACTTCTTCTCAAAAGTGTAATTATTTTATATAAATTTCTCTTTACTTCCTGATTGCTTTGCAGATCAGACCTTCAATAGTGTCTACTCCATACACTGTTTTTCATCTTATTGCAAGGTTCCCTGTCACTGCCTTATTTACATATATTTTGCCAAATTCCATACTTACCTTCTTTGTGTCAATATTTCCCAGGCAAATGTTCCTTGCTGCCAAACTTCTCCGTTCCAGGGGTCCTTTGTTCCTCACTCTGTTGGGGGACTGTGGAACAGCCTCCCTGAAGATGTCGTGCAATTGAAACGCCAGAAGTTCAAGCGAAGAATTACTACCCTAATACTTTTCCCATTTCATTTTAATACATTTTTACCTATACGATTTAATTTTTCGTTTCAATAGGTGAGATCTCTTCTTTCTGTATTTCCCTTTACCCTCTTTTACTTCCTATTGAACACCTTAATGTTCTTTGGCAGCTTCTGGAATTTCAAGTCAGTGGCCCCTTTGGTGGGCTTCTTGTTCCATTTGGATAGGGTTCTTCATCTTCTTCTTCTGAATAATAATAATAATAACAGACTGTAATTCTGTCTCAGCCAAGAACTGTACTGGAGTACTTTTGGCCATTCAGTATTGAAAAGGGAGTTGGAGTAGTTGGACAGCAAGAAAAAGCTATGACGAAGTACAGGGATCTAAAGGAGGAAGTGGGAGAACGCCTCACAGTTGCACCTAGAAGTCCTTTGTAGTCAGAGAGGTTGGACAGCAAGAATGAATGAGGAAGATGGACGTAAAGTGAAAGGCTGAAAAGTAGGTAGCGGCTAGGTACTGAAGGGACACTACAAACACCTTTCAACAATGAATGCCTACAGTGCACCACATGTTAAAATTAGCATTCCAAACACACACTCTGGGATGCTGTCATTCCCCCCACTTGAAAAGTTCTTAGAGAAGGAAAGAAATCCCCAGAGAAGAATCTCACTTATTATGACAAAGTCTCAAAATTGACTGAAATTTCTTCAGTCTTTCAAGTCCAAAGTCATAAAGATCATGAAGACTTTATTCAGAGCACCTTTCATCATTTCTCCCTGCTTCATCTTTCTTGCTTGGGATAACTGACATGCAATGGAATGGAATGGAATACAGAGTTTAGGCCAAAGGCCAAGCACTGGGACCTATGAGGTCATTCGGCACTGGAAAGGAAATTGAGAGCAGGTAGGTTTGATTGAGAGGCGCAACAGGAGGAAAACCTCAAAGCAGTTGAAGAAAAAGCACTGTGAATCAATCGTTAGGAGAGTTAGAAGAGGGAGGGTGGGGGGTGGGGGGGGGGGAAGTCAGATGGAGGAGAGATTATGAATGGAGGTAAAGTAAAGGGAATGAAAGAGGTTGCAGGTAGGGAGGGGCCGAGGATGCAGAGCAAAGAACCTCAAGTCATGGCCACAGTGCACCGTGTGGGGGCACTGCCCCTCCCACAGGGAAACTGAAGGGTGAGAGAGAGATCAAATTCACTACCCTCCCTCCATGATGTTGAAATATACCAGCAGCTTAAAACGTTTCGAAAATCAGTATTTGTCATGGGAATTGTGATATTAGTCTAGGAAGGAAAACACCCAGAAAATTATGCCGCAGAGTGAACCCTAAAAATTTATGTGATTTTGCTTCCTGAAGGTTTTTCCTGAAATCACCTCCAAGTATGACATTCCTCTGTTGCAAAACATTTTTCAGCAAGGCTGCTTGCTAAAAGCAAAAAGCAATCAACACACATACTGTATATAACAGTGAACTTGTACACTTCAGCAGCCAGTAAGTTGAATTCTCTGTAGAAACATGAAATACTTATGTATGCATGTATATGTTCTTATTTGTATATCACGAGTACTTCATTTTCAAACGTACACTGTCTTTGATTTACTGGAAGCCTACTGAACAAATGCATGGAGCCCTTAACTCCTGAACTTTCAGACCTTGGTATATGATTCGAATGTTTTCAGGCCAAACGCCTCTGTTAACCTTACAATTGTTGTGTTTGAGTTTTTACTGAGAAAAGACAATATGAGGAGTAACAAACAGCAGGGTCCACACAACAGCCAATAATTATCAGCTCTTTCAATAATGCCACTGTATACTGATTCTGCTTTTAAAGCAAACCTGATTACTTCTTATCTTCATAACTTTTCATTAATAAAATAATCGTGAGCTTAAGTTTACAGAGTGGAATAGAATAGCACAGTATTTTGGCCAAAGGCCAAGAGCTGAGACTTATGAGGTCATTCAGAGCTGCATCACTCACCCCCAGCACAAAATGGCACCTGAGTCGAAAGCTGGACTGGGCTGCATCTTCACCTTAGAAATCTCTAGCCACTCACTGGCTGAGATGCAAAGGAAACCAGAACTGATTTGAAGTCATCCAAAGAATGTGTCAACTTCAAGCAGCCCTCTTTTCAAATCGTGTTCCTATATACAAAACAGGAGGAATTGGAATGTAGAATTTAGGCCAAGGGCCAAGTGCTGGAACCTATGAGGTCATTCATCACTGAAAAGGAACCTGACAGTAAAAAGGTTTGAAAGGAGTAACAGGGGAAACCCTTTCGTAGTTGCACTGTGAATCAGTTGTTAGGGGTGGAAACTCAGATGGAAGAAAGAGAATAGGAACAGAGGTACAGTAAAAGGAATGAAAGAGGTTGCAGCTAGGGGCCAAAGGGACGCTGCAAAGAACTTCAAGTGTTGCAATGCACTGACAGCACTAACCCCCTGCAGAGTAAAACAGGAGGAGCGACAGCCATTAGAGGGGAGTTGAATTCAGGGTCGACGTCATACAGACGCTGACGATGACATCACAGAGATTACAAGAGGTCGCCCTTAGACCTCCTGCACTGAATCACAATGAACGACGAGCAGTCACAACAAAAAGAAGCACAGCCTTTCATCACAGCAGGAGAGGGGCCACAGTCACCTGATATGAAAAGGAACTCCAACAACAAACATCCCAGAGCAAGACAAAACCTGCAGCCGTCAAGGAGAGTGAAAAGTGCCGCCACATTTGCACAAAACAGAAAGGCAAACATGAACAACTTAGTTTACACAGGTACAGCGTGAGGCTGAACAATGTTCAGTGCAAACAAAAAGAAAAGAAACCCATCAAGAGCAGAATGTGAACACAAAAAGTTGTCCCTCAAAGCAGTAACTGCAGAAGTCTTGAAGTGAACCATTACTAAAGAGGCAGAGACTAGACAACTGAGTGCTTGCAGGAACTTGCTCTCTCAAGAAACAGAAAATGGAGGTGATGCTGGGTCCTGAAGGTAGATGTAAACTATGGGATACCTACTTTCCCCTTACAGGACCTCTCCTTGGTTGCTAATACCACAACGAAACAGATTCTGGCTTAAATATTAAAAAAAAGGTAAAGACAGCTACTAAAATAACTTCAGTGCTTCATCCATCAACCAGTCTTCAGTTAAAATGCAGCTTTTGATAAGGCACCATAAAAGTAACTGACTGGACTGAATAGATTCATGGTTGAAAGCCCAGGTACAGGCAGGGGTTTTGGGTATCCATCACAAAAACACAACTCTTCCCACAAGCACATAAAACCTTCACACTGAAACACGCAAAGAAACGTGGGCAAACAAAGAACCTGCTTTAGGGAGGAAAGAAAGAACAAGATGTCCTCACTCAAAGGCCGTAAGAAGAATACCAAGCGATGCGTCACAAGTCCCAGCTTGGGTTGGTGGTTGTTCCACCTCACTTGTGACAGAGGACAGATGCCACCAGTTCCTTCCATATACAATTCTATTGAATTTCCTACTGGTTCCAGCTGTGCTAGAAGATTTATCCTAATGTTAAGGCCCCAGGTTTGTTCCGTGTATGAACAACAAGACTGTAATCTAATTGTGGCATTTGTCTCTATAGAAGACAAAAAGCAGCACCCTGAAACCTTCACATAAAGGGAATTATCCTCACATGACAAAGTCTGATGTTGAAGGATCACTGTAAACACAAGCCAAAGGGAAGGAGTCTAACTCAGAAGCTCTTTTGAGATGTCCCATCTCCAAACTGAGGAGACGTCTCCCGCTGCCTGCAATTTAATCTCCATTCCTCTGACTTGCGGTTTTAACAGTTGTCAAGTTTAATTCTGCAGAGACACCCAAGAGTTTTAACAGATATTACTTGAGTCTATTTGAACATTTTGAATCTCTCTAACCTGGGCACTGAGGCCTACCTGAGAAATAGTTCATTTTATCTGGAGACTGATGTACAAAATGACTGACTGAAAACAAAAAACATGACAGTTGATATTTGTATCATGTAGGCAAAACCTTCATTTTTTCCTGATGCAAAATTAACAACAAAATCTGGTGAGTGGAGAAGACCCTATAGTGTATTATTCTACACTTGGACATTTTCAATATATCCCACATATCAGTCATTCCACATTGCTGGCTTAACCTAACCTTAACTTTGCACTTATTCAGCTAAAATTACCATAACAATGAGGCTGGTAAGTAAAGAAAGAAATTTGCAAGTTTAGACGTTACTGCAATTGAAATCATTTTCTGGTTCTTTGTAAATAAAATCTTACACTAAACTGGGAATAATGGCACAGTATTGGTTGAGAATTAGGCCTACCTGAAGAATTTACTTTGGAGTAACTAAAAATGTCGATTCTGAAATGATTTCCTTTATTAATTCATTTCCAAGTCTGGACACTGACACAGGATGTGTCTAAGGGTTCAAGTGTTGACCTGCTTTCTCTTTATAAAGGGTCAGGTCACGTGGGCTGCCACGTTGATGATAAGACTAATTTTTAGTCTAGTTTTTCTCTGCTGTGGGAAGACAGACATTGCTCCAGAGGTTTTTACAATGAAAAAACACATTTACAAGAAACTCTGGGTTTTTGTAGAGAAGACTGAACAACAAATGTCAAGTTTAGTCTCGTTTAGTTTGTTTCTAGTTTCATTTAGACTAAAAATGGTACATAATTGCTCTCAGATGTGGAACATCTTAAACGTAACTGAGTGTACGCTGTACTACAAGGTCCAAGTTACTCAACACACACCACAGCCTCTAAAATGTAGAACGACCACTTTTAACACTTACAAAATGTACATCAAATAAAAAGGAAATTGTCAAACTTTCTACAACAGTTATTTAGGAATATTCTGCCAAAATTCAACACTTTTGTCAGCAATTGAGGTTAATAAACTACAAAGGGAATTACAGTATTCATACAAAAATAGTTAAAAGTTGAAGATAATTGAGAACTGTAAATTTGATCAAACACCTGATAGTACGTTTGGTATTCACAGAGCACAGATTCATTTTATATAGTGTAAAAATCAATTCTCTCTCTCTCCCTCTTAATATACTTGGCTTATGTTAATTCAACTTCATTGCTCTGATTTACGGTTTTAAATCGTAAAATATAATTCTACCTATAAACCAAAAGTTAGCAATGATTACTTTAGCCTAATTTTAAATTCTGAATCTCTCTACCCTGGGCACTTAGGCCTAAGTAACAAACAGTGACCTCACTGCAACAACTGAAGCCAAGGACACTTTAACGAGTGGAAAAAGTAACTCAAAATTATTTCAATACTGACAAAGTCTCTAACTGACAAAGGTATTCTCAGATACACTCCGTATGATTACATTCCAATTATTCAACAATGGATGCTGGTTAAGCAATGTGCTCCTACAAAGGCTTTTTGACATAGACTGCGGTTCATGTTGTAGTTTACAAAGTTACAGAATAGTATTCAAATAGCATTTCCTCTTCACTTTTACTCTTAGTGTTTCAAAGGTTACTGTTGGAGTCCACTACAAGCAAATTCATGCCTTAGTACAGAGCCAAGAACTTGCTCTTAAAATCAACATTTTCCAAAAATGGGATGACTAAACCTCACATGGCATTTATTTCTGATGGCTTCTACCTCTGTTCCCTCACTGCATCTCCTCCTCTATTATCTGCCACACAAACTTTACAATATATTTATTTCAGAGGAATTTTTCCCCACTGTCATTCAGCGGCTCCCTAATACGCAGTACAGCTGAGGTCTTGAACAACCAGGTTTGGGGCCATGAGCACCCATCAAAGCAGGGACGTCATCTGAAGGTGCTTCTATCTCCCTGGCGTTGCACACTTGCCAGAGGTCGTCTCTAACCTGTAAAAGAAAAACATCATAAATCACAGCGTCCTCAGTCATGGTGGAAATTACTGTCATAGATATTAGTGCATCAATACAGTATACAATTTAGGATCCCTGTCATACTAATTGTGTTTCCCTGTCTAAGCATTCAACCTGAATACCTACAGTTTACAGACTGTTGTTAAATAAGTTTGATCTAACAACAGACAGGCTTATGAATCAGTTCAGTTCAGAGACAATTTAATGATAGCATCAACGCCCACTCCCCAAATAAGATATGATCTTGTACAAATGGTGTAATACGTTTAAGAGCAAAAGTTAAAAGTTACGACTAACAGTCCATAATGGGTTGCTGTTACGGCCTTATCCCCAAGAGGAGGCTTTCCTTTGCCTACAACTCATCCAGCACAATCTAACTTTAAAGTATTTGGGGAAACATCATTTGCCAAGAGAGAATTCACAAGAGAAATGCACCTCACCTTCAGTTGGAATTCATGTCCATAACTGCGGGAAAAGGCCTCTAGTTTATTCAGCAAAAATCTGCAAACACAGTATAAGTATTCATGGGTTTAGTGCTCTGATGTGAGGAGGGTATATTCCCCCCCCCCCCAGTGCCCTTCTTAAGGTCACACATTCAGTGCCAATGGGGGTCACATAATTCTAGGGGCCTGATCTTTCTCCCTAAATATTTCACATGGCTGTACTAAATCATCATCACAAGTTGTAGCCCTCTACAAGACAACACATTTCGTAGAATGCAACAACACTCACATATATGACAGCCTATAACCAAAAACAAGACCAGCTGCTTTCAGCTCTTTTCTTAAGAGTTAAGGCAATGCTGCAATATTTTCTGCTCCATCAGACTTGGCTCTTTGAAATAACTCTACAAAATGTCTAACAATCACTTTTTCCTTCATCCTATTCTAATAATTACAAATTGTTTTGTACATTCAATTCCTTGTGCTAGAAAGGTATCCTAACAGGACAGTATCACAGAAATGTGAACTGTAACAGACAGGAGGTGAAGTTCTTGAACTGTACAAAATGAACAGTAGGAATTGTGAGGCTCATATAAAAAAACGTATGAAGCTTTCTATCCATTGTCTGCAATGCTGTTACATGTTTTTAAATATTTGCACAAAAGAAGCAAGGATAAGATTTACAATTAGCATTCAGCACACAAACATAGTACAGTATACGTTTTCCTTTACTGTGGTATTTATAAACTTCTTTGCACAAAATATGACAAATCTGGACCACCATCTGCCTGATTTGTACTGCAATATAATTCTGACACTACAGTTAACATACAGGGAGTTCACTTCAATATGCTACAGTCCCTGTAACGTACCTTCAGTTTGCATCTTACTGAGACCCCAAAGAGGAGTACTGTGTGCACACTGCAACTATGCCTGCCCTAATCACCATACTCAGGACAGCTAAGTTGGGTCAGAGTTGCCTTTTAACAAAAGGCCTACAGTAAGTAACCTCAATTACAATCTCACTTAGAGAGGCACAGATGGGACAGGTGCTCTTGGCTCAGTGTTGAACATTTTGTGTTTTCATAAAGACGTCTCACTGAAATCCCATTCAGTCTCAGAAAGAGTAACTGTTTATGAACTAATAGTCTCTCTCTCTCTCTCTCTCTCTCTCTCTGTGCACTGAGAACTGGCAGAGGTGAAGAAAGTAAACCTAATGAATTGTTAAAAACTCTCCTATGACACAACACCAAAACTTTGTTTATTAGTCATAAAAATCTTGATTTCCCTTGTTCATGTTTCTGATGCAATAACTCATTTGCATTCCTCTCCAACCTTCCTGTCTATTCCTAATTGAAACCACTTTGAGGTTATGTACAACCAATAGTATTGTTTCTCTACCTTTGGCTCTATCTGAATAAGAATTTCTGTCTCCCCAAGAGGTCTCATCTCCTGTTAAAAATGTCTTTATCAGTACAGTTTTATTCTTACCAGTCAGTTGATAATTATGTCAATTCTGCCAATTTCTACCTATATATCTCTGGGCTTCCACAAATTAGTTCACATACCTAGGAAGGTCCCAGTTGCAGGAAAACCCTCTGGCAATTATCAGACACAAGAAGCCTTCAGCGTGAGCAACACCATCTGATATCAAACCTCTCCAAAAATGAAAAGAAACTTTGAAGTAAAATCCTTGAAGTGGAACCATAAAGAATCACTCTCAGAAACACCTCTGTCAGACGTCAGCTTTCTTCCAGCCACTTTTGCAAATCCTCTCTTTCAATCACCTGAATCTACCTGCCATTTAGGACTCATGAGATGGTAGATTTGAAGACACATAAAAATCAAGCTCCACCTACATAAAAATAGATACTTGAAACCTTTACAGACTGAGCAGAGGGTATTCCTACGCAGGGTATTCCTACACCCCCATCTTGCTTGTGGGTAATGATTCTGGACCAAAATGCTATAATGCTTTTTAAAGAGACGGCATCAAGATTCAAGACCCAACAACAAGATATACAGAGACCTAATTCAGGCTATTATAAAAATTGCTGCAAAGTTTCCCAACAGCATTTCAAGACCCTGAAAACAATTCCCTCTCACATACACAGTGAGGGAGGTTTCAGGAACATTTCACAAATACAGTGACCTTTGGCCTCTAAGTTATGGGTTATTGTTTTCATACCAATGGTAATTCAAAGACTAACAGATTCTAAAGGCTGCTATTTAGTAGTGCTTTAAAATTCCTAGATTTACTGCACAAAAAGGCCTCAACTCAAAAGCTTTTCCTCTTGGACTGTGGGTGGGATTCTTCCTCTCTCAGTTTCGGGAAGGCATCTTGACCAGTCGTCTGTACCAAATAAGCTCTTGGCTTGATTTCATGAAATTGAGGATGTCAACCCAAGCACTGGGGTCCTTTCAGCCATTCAGTGCTTGAGACAGCGAAAAGGTGGAGTGGTTGGACAGCTAGATCAAGAGATACAATAAATAAAATGAGATGAAGTACAGGGATCTAGAGGTGGAACTGGGTGAAACCCCCACAGTGGTACCAAGAAGTAATAGTTAGAGGGGCTGGAAAGCAAGACTGAAGCAGGTGGTGGGAATGGAGGTAAAGTAAAAGGCTAAAAAGTGGGTGAGGTTAGGGGCCAAAGGGATGCCACAAACACCCCTTTAGTAATGCCTACAGTGCACCACGTCAGGTGTGGAATCTAAGGGGCAGGAGACAGTCTAACCTCATCCTAAATCACCAAAGTCATGAAAATCTTTTCCAGAGAAACATTTGGTTCACCAACTGAATTCCAGCCATGACTGGACAAAGGAAAAACGAGGTGGGATAATACTGCTAACAGGCATTTTAAACAGTTCATTCATATATATGAACAATGAGAATCAGACTTGGGTATTGTCTTAGTTCTTCATTGGCAGGGGTGGGTAGAGCTCTAGGCTGGCATGCTGTTGGCCCAGCGTTCGACTCTCCGACCGGCCAATGAAGAATTAAAGGAATTTATTTCTGGTGATAGAAATTCATTTCCTGTCATAATGTGGTTCGGATTCCACAATAAGCTGTAGGTCCCATTGCTAGGTAACCAGTCGGTTCTTGGCCACGTAAAATAAATCTAATCCTTCGGGCCAGCCCCCCTCTCTAGGAGAGCTGTTAATCAGCTCCTCAGTGGTCTGGTTAAACTAACATATACTCAACTTTTTTTTGGCACAGCCCACCACAACAAGAGGGCCATGAGTGTAGGAGGAATTCTTGTGCTATCATTGGGGGTTAAGCTACATACCACATGGTTATTTAGCTCTTTGTCTAATGACGGTTTGTGATGATCCCATCGATCAAATTAGAACACCTGCCATAGAATGTCTTAGTCGGTGCTGACAATTTATTTCAAGGCTTTGCACTTTCGGGAGGTGAGAAATGGAGTAAAGTACATTCAATAAACTCAGTGCAAATCGAAAGAGTTTCTAATCAAAGAGCAAAGTCAAACTGCCATTCAAGTCCTTTAACACGTTACCATCAGCATCTGATCTTGAAATCCATAAAGGAATTTCCATATATAAGAAGAAAGCTGAGACCTTTCAAGAAGCCTCACCTTCAACTTCAGAAGAGGAACTTCCTGTCAAAGGGTAGACCAGTGACCTCTTTGTCATCACTGTTTAGGAACTGTCTGCAATTAAATTTGGTCTTTCAGAACTGATTACACAACATCTAAGACTTTTTAATAGTTTCACAAAGTTCTCTGAAGATTTGGAAGCTGAATTAGACACAAACCTTTGACTTTTGACTCAACATATTGATATTTCTGGCTAACAGATTTAGTTTTCATGGGTACTTATATTCCAGGAAAATACCTTCAGTTATTGAAAGTTTTTCATCCAGTCAATATAAACTGATGTGGAGAATATTTCATGATTATTAATGGAATAAACTAAACCCAATCAGTTTCATATGTATACAGACCTTGCAAAAATTTGCCCTAACATCCGACTGACACCAAATTTTTACAATGAATGAAAAGCTCTGAATATCAAGATAAGTATACTACTCATGTTGCCTTAAACATGAACAGAATTAAAAAGGGTTAAAATTCTCACCAAAACAGAAAGCTAAGAAGGCGAAAGAGAACCCCCAGAAGAAGAGAAAGCACTCCAGTAGAAAGCTTCACTCAGAAAAGCAGGAAATCAAGGTTCATGAGGACTCCGTAGAACCTTGTTGGAGATAATGTTTACCCTGTAATGCAATACACTGACAGCAGATATCAACTTTAGATTAATCACAGATTACCAAGACTATAAAGGACCAATCTACATGTATTCCAATTCAAAACATTTTCCAGGGATTCCAGACAACATCCAGAACAAGCAAGAAGACAATCTCATTAACAGACAGAAGAACCTGGAACATAACCACTTGGTTGGCAGAAAGAATCTCTCCACAGAATTCAAACTCCTGATTCCTTCAACGACTACAGCTGCACCTTTCGGCTGACTGCCTTTCCTCTGCTGCAGATTATGAGATACAAAATGAGAAATGAAGACACTCATATGTAGGACTACTTTAATCCCTTGGAAAAGTTATTCCAAGTATTTGAATCCTGTTATCCAGTTATCACGTACACATAAAACTGTGGGTTCTCTTTTCACTTTCAGTTTGCATTTTGTGGCACACTGTAGTCACACAAGCTGAATGAAATGTGCAATGTCTCCTCTGGCCCCAACAGCGCTGGTTTCACTTTCCATCTAGTCCCTTTGGTCTCCTCCTACATAGCTAGCTGTCCAACTTCTCAAGCTGTACACTAATACAATTTTCACCTTCCATTTAAGAACAACCCTTTGGAGTACATCTACGGCCTCCTAAGAATGACTGTTATTATTTTTATATCTCATGAATGACAACACAGCCTCTGAAACAGGCCACAGAGTTCTTGAGGTAACATCCTGACCACGGCTGACATGAAGACTAGATATTCTGCAGAGGCATAATTAAGACAAGCCCCAGATGCATTCAAGTTTCTAATAGTCACAACAAATTCAGTACGTTACATCAAATCTTTATGAATCTGGACATTTCAAAGTGAATAGTAAAAATGTAAAAAAAAATTTATTTTGAAAGAAATGTAATTCCCTGTCAGGAACGAAACCCTGTCTCAAGTTAAGAGAACCAGCATATGAAATCTTAAGTGATACGGACACGATTCAAAATCTTTCTCACGTTTCATATTCAAACCTTTATTTCTACTTTCTAAAGCCTCTCACCCGTGGACTGATCACTCAAAGAAACAAGAAGACAGCAATCATAGCTGGGTGAAACCTTCCTCTGCCAAACCATTGCCTCCTGGGTAGCAGAGGTGTTCAACAATTGAAGATCTGGGTGAAAGTGGCACTTTCCTTCTTGGAACATTACAATTCCAGCCTCATTACTTGTCACCACAGCAAATAAAATGCATATTTTCTTGAAGCTGAACTCCTAATAAGGAGGAAGGCCAAGCTTCCTGTATTTCTGCTGCATTCATCCAAAACTAAGGCGAGAACTCTGATCTTCATCCTGTATTATAACAGACTGGTCAGACTTAGAGGCCCAGGAGCTTGTGAGGTTTCCAGAATTGGTGCCTTTCCCTTCCAGGGTGACATGGGTCCTCCTCTTCTCTTCCCTCCACAAGACTCCACTGACCCAGTCAGTCCTCAGGGCAGATGTCACTGCAGAAGCCTTCCTCCTCCCTCCTCCCAACAGGAGGAATAAAATACAAGGTGGAGAACAGAGCTTATGCAATACGGAACAACAAACAAACATTGATAGCAGTCTGGATAACTTTTGCCAGTAAACAGTTAACCTAAAGAAACCAAATTAAACTCCAGATACAGAGAATCTTCTGAATTTGGAAGTGACTCACAAAAATACTAAATACTTGGGACAGAATGAAAAAGAAAATTGTTGCCAACCAACTGAGCAAAAGTTCAGCTTTGTAAAACAATCTCTTCCTATTTAGGGATATCCACATAACGGCAGCATTCAGTGACTACACTCCACAACACACCACAAACGTTGGTCATATCTGAGAGCATCAAACATCCAGCTAAATGCAGACTGCAGTCTTCAACTCAACTTCCGTTATTAAACAAAAAACTGAGGCTTTTCAATGCAAAAGCTTAGATGTAAAGAAGCAAGATTAAGGGAACATTACCACCGCAAGAGTTATTCCAACTTTAAAAAAGCTTCACCAACTTCTTCAAGGATCAGCTTTGATATCACAGCTAATATCTGATCATCCTCTGCAGATGAAGGCTTTTTGAAGAGAAAGGAACAGCATCAAGAAGACATTTGTGCAATAAGGTAAGTTCTGCAAGTTACAAAGAGGAAGTTCAGTGAGCACACAGCAAAGTAACGTGGTACAGTACCCCACACAATCCATCAGTGATTGAAGCATGGAGACAGACCAAGTGTCTAGTCCTTGATTCCTCTAAGTTCTCATATCAAATTATCAGGCCTGTGTAGAGGGTTCACAAGATTATTACCACCTGAAAAGAACGACCATTTTATATACTATGATACTTGACAGAGGCTAAAATTAACAATATTTACTGAGTCACCTTTAAATACCGATTCTCATCATCACAGTGTCCAAAGCCATGAGATTCAATCCTACAACGACAGTGACAGGGAACTATCACAGAACAGCCCCGCTTTCCTACCTCCTCCTTTGCAAGACTTTGTTCCTTTGTCCACTTCTCCAGGCTTCAGATTCACACAAAGAGGATTCCTTTACTTCAGGAACCATGGCTTTTGGAGCTCATAATCTTCTGCAGTCTTTAATACCTGACGACTGCTACAATCTGTGAAAAACTTCCTTTAGCATAACAAGTCTTTGTCATTACAAAACAGGTCTAAAGTGTTGGCTTTTAATATAGATATATTTTTCATCTATGAAAGAGCTTTTACTTCAGTGAGTGGTAGACATCTTTAGCATTACAGCTGAGGATGTCTATCATTCACGCAGACAAGAGTTCCAGTTACTCTGGCAAGACTGACATTACTTCATAAGGACATGGGTGGGTGACTTTCTTCAAAGCAAAGCCAGCATGACCATCTCTGAAGAGTGAGACTTATAATAAAATCCCCCAAAGGACTTCCACAGCCCCTCTTTGCTTGACTGAGTACCTGCAGCAGTTTCATGACCAAAGTCACACACTCAGATCCTCTTATCAGAACAGAGATTAAGGGCACCTCAGCTCAAGGGGTTGACAAGCAAAGCAAGAAGGTTGCAAGACACTTCAGAACCAACAACAAATCTCCTCCCTACAAATACACAGCCACAGAGGAAACTAAGGGCTTCTTCTGTACACTGCTCCTTTGTGACACTGAATAAGTATTTTGTCCTGAACAGCTCCTGCAGAAGCGTCAAACTACTCTACTCACAGACTCTTTCTAAAGGACGCAAACAATGCCCTGATAACAGGCATCAGCCTCCGTCACCTCTGCCCATCTAGTCTGCAACCCACAAAGCTTTCACAAAAGACAGACACAAACTGCTGGAGGAGCTCAGTCTGGAAACCGTAAATCACAGAGGCATGTAATGTACCACTAACTCCTCCTTTAACAGAAGATAAATAAGTTACTGAGACTCCACCACAAAACAAAATGGCCTCAACTATTACCTTGGTGTCTCTCTACAGCTTTCTAAGAGAACACAAGTCTCTGAATCTGGAGGAAGAAACAGAAAAGTTACATGAAATAATCTCTCTCTCTCTCTCTCTCTCTCTCTCTAAGTCAATGTTTTCAGAGTCTTTTAAAGGGTTGAATCCCTTGAGACAAAAACACACATACAGGTTCCTACACCCACTAAAAACAACAGCAACCCACAACACAACTGAAGAAGCCCACAAACAAGGAGCTTCAACCAGAGAATTAAGAAACACAGAAACAATTCCCAAGGAGAAGAATCCTGGGAAAGATGGACACAGTAGTTCTAATGCATAATCATCAAAACATACTTCAACAAAGATTAATGTTTGATAGATTCAAAAGTCTTAATTCATAACTGCAAAGAGATAAGTCACAGGGTGGACAAAGGACCTGTGGTTGCAATTGGTCATTCTGAGACAACATCTTTTTCTGGCCTGGAATCCAACATTAGGCTTTGACCCCTGCAAGAAGAAGATTGTTATATACCAAATACAGAAAACAGGTAAATACATTAAGTGAAGAATGTCACGACAGTCTTTGATAAACACCAAACAACCCATTCTACATGATCTACCAAAGGGTCTCCCAAGCCTGTCCCAAGCACGGATAAAAGAGGGGCACTGCACACAGCATTGCTGTGACTTGCCACAAATCCTCAGCAATCTGGTGCAGGTAGTGATCACAGTAGAAGTACTTATGAGGATACAAAAAGGTTCAGGCTCAACACTTGCCCTCCACAACAGCTACAGTATATACTGTACTTTGCCGTAGAGGGTCCCAATACAATAAACATTACTGAAAGGACTGCAGAAAAGGGTCTTGTAACTGGCTCAGGAGTGAAACAGCATAAAAAGAAACATTGCACAAGAAGTTAAGATTTCAGATTCATCTACGTAACGTACTTCGTGTAACCACGACTGAATCTATGTCACAATCCTGTGGACTGAAATTAAAAGGTAACAGGAGGCTGTCTTTAATCCTGGTAAATATTTTCCATTAATTTTCTGTCTAAAAAAAGTGATAAAACAAAAACAGGCCATTCAATGGAACACACTTTGCCACCAGTTCTTGATCCAGACCACCACAATCAACCAAATACATACTTCAGTCCCTTGAACAATCTTGCCTGCAAATGTCGCATAAGTGCCACCAAATTCAGTGGCCCTGAAACATCCAAAGAACAAAAGAATCCCCACCATTACATGAACCTGTAACATCAGTGAGTTCCATTTATATAAAACAGTCAGCCACAAACTCTACACTGAAGTTCACAATTGATCCCTGATCAATAAAGGTAACTGAGGTCCTATATTACTAAGTGACACAAACGAAATTAAACCACAGTAAAATCTCATTATTGCAGATTTTATCAAGTAGTTTAACCCAGTCTTTGAGCCCAGCTAATGATTGGCCATCTACTGAAAAGAAGTCATCATTTGAAAGAGAACTGAACTGCATAATACCAGCATATTGATGCAAACAAGATTATCAAGGATATATCCCTCAGTACAACAACTATTCCTGAGTGTCTCAGTCCTCCAAACTTCATGATTAAGTACAGAAACTGAACTCTGGGGTTCTTACAACCACCACCAACATTACAACAGGACAGAATATAAAGGACCTCAGTGGACAAGCAGGAAACACCACAGAAAGGATTTTCAGGAAGAAGAAGAAGAAGAAGAAGAAGAAGAAGAAGAATCCTGGAAGAGAGGGAGAGAGGGGCTGCAGTGTGGAAGTATTAAAACATACTATAACACAGATCAATGTTCCATAGATCCAGACCTCTTACCTCACTTCATAATGGCAGGTAGTTCCTCCTGGGTGACTGGGCAATGACTACTCACTTAAACTTCCTTTGGAAGAAGACAGCGAATTCCGGGGGTGAATGAAGTACCTCCAGTTGTGCTGATAACACTTTACGGTCACATCTCTTCCCCTGGCCTCAACTGCAACACAAGGCTTCAACTCCTGCGAGAAGAAGAACAGAGAAATAATCTTGAGAAAGAAATTATCTGCACACTTATATATCAAAAACAAAACATAATCAAATACTGAAAACAGCCTGAGATTAAATCCAAACACAACAATCTATTAGATCTGCTAAGGGAACACCATTCATCAACAATTATAATCCATCACCTCAAGCTGAGAGACCCCTGTAATTACAACACTTTACAAAAAACACTTTAAAAAGTGTAATTTGATGAACCTCCGACATTTCACAAGCGTACAATCACTTGCAATATTCCTCCAGACCTTTCCTTCCTCTGGCTATTCACTGTAATGAAGCAAGTGACCCTAACATGAAGGGCAGTCCCATGATAATGTCGACCGCTCTCATCACTCAGGAGAAGAGCCTTTCAAGTGAAGAGCAGCAGAAGTCCTGTAATGACAGAGGTCTGTCTCTGGACTCATCCCAGATGCCCTGCATATCAGAGGGAGACCTGGAGTAACAGAGCCGTGTGTCTGAGTCCAGTAAAAATGCTCTGTGCATCAACAACAGTCCTGTAATTATGTAGTTAGGTCTCTTCATTCATCAAAAATCATCTGAACGTCAAATGTACTTTAATGATGATGTGTCGTCCCCTGCGTTCGATTCCTTGCAAAGGACTGAAATAGATTCGAAAAAATCGTTATTCATGACTGGTCATTTTCTTCACGAAATCGAAACGAAATGAAAGTTTTGTCATTGATGATGAAAATTCATATTTAATGATGACGACTTCAGTCAGTATTGAGATTCAGTTATATGAAATATATGGGAAATCGTTTTTCGTAGTCGTAGAAAAAGATTCGGACGCGTTGACGGTTTGGGACTTCACTGACGACAAAGGAATCTAGGTCATATGTTCCTCTAATATACGGGTCAAAGTTAATGTATTCCTCTCTCTCTCTCTATTTATCTCCTTCTCTTCCTCTCTCTCTCTCTCTCTCTCTCTCTCTCTCTCTCTCTCTCTCTCTGTCCCATCTATGGAGAAACAACGAGGCCAGAGCACCCCGTCCCCAGGGGTTGAATAGAACTCCTTCTCTTTCAATTATTCATTCATGAATGAATTGTGCATTGAATCATTCAGTAATTAATGAATTATTCATTATATTCTCTCGGCATATTCATTATAAAACAGTGAGACAATGACGGTGACTTCAGGCTTCAACAATGCACCTATGGGTCTAAGTTTGCCCGAATGCCCTGCAGTGTGGCTATCGCTCAAGTATGCCATGTTGGGGAGAGAGAGAGAGAGAGAGAGAGAGAGAGAGAGAGAGAGAGAGAGAGAGAGAGAGAGAGAGAGAGGCGTTTATTCTTGTCTGTGTCTGTCTGTACCTCTGTGACTTTTGGTGTGGGCCTAGGTGTGTGTAGGCCTACCCGTCGAAAATCTCATGGAAAAACCGTGAGATAAACGCCATTAATATTGCGTCTGTCTATCTGGTTTCGTGCGTACGGCTCTCTCTCTCTCTCTCTCTCTCTCTCTCTCTCTCTCTCTCTCGGGATTTTTTGAACTGATTTATTATCAAGTCTGTTTCGACATCATCATCATCATAATAATAATAATAATAATAATAATAATAATAATAATAATAATAATAATAATAATAATAATAATAATAATAATAATAATAGATATACAATTTCGTGAAAAACAATCTGAGTAATAAAAATCCACTGTTCCTCATCAGTGTTAATTACTCAATAATAATAATAATAATAATAATAATAATAATAATAATAATAATAATAATAATAATAATAATAATATGTGTCTGAGTGAAGATGATTTTATCGGTCTAAACCTAAGCGTGCTCATTATTATTATTATTATTCAAATGAATAATAATAATAATAATAATTGTCTCAGAGGAGCTGTTGATTTTATCGGTCGAGGACTATGCATGATTGCTGCACGTCTTGCGCGAAGCTAATTGTGAAATAATATACCGAATTATTTTTTATATATACTTAGAAAAACTGACAGACAGACAGACAGTGAGAGAGAGAGAGAGAGAAAGAGAGAACGTGATAGACAAGGAATTTTTTAGTCTTTGTTTCGTCAAAATCATGGACTCCATATTCGTTGTAGAGGAAAAATTACCAGTTATATTACACAGTTATAAAAGGATTTAATGATTTCGAAAGTTATTCTTTAAAAAAGGTAAGACAGTTCTCTCTCTCTCTCTCTCTCTCTCTCTCTCTCTCTCTCTCTCTCTCTCTCTCTCTCTCTCTGGTCCTCAGCTCACATATGAATATCCCATGAATATAGTATAATTTTACCATGTTATTTTGATGTTTATTGATGTTCATGATAATATCCCTCTGAGGACGTGTTCATGAAATGAAATGATTGCAGGTCATTCTCATATTCTTATTTTGTAGGTTAGTCAAATGGGTAGGAATATAGCTATTGCTTATAGTCTTGAATCAGTTTTATATATAGGAAACTAAACTGTATAGGTCATGTGATTATAGGGAGTTAATAATGTGTTCAAAGGCTAAATATTTCGTTTCATTTTGAGTTCATTTTCATTCCTCTAATCTTAAGAAGCGATCAATGGAAATTTTCCTTTCATAATATCTAGAAATTGTATCAAAATAATGAATGAAATAAGATTTCAGTTTCGTCTTCAATTCTCCGTATACTCTAAGGCTGCCACGTGGTCACCATGCGGTCCTTTCTCCACCAAAAAATGTTCAACAATTTCAACTATAAGCAAGTCGTGAACGCCACCTTTTGGCCACCGAAGAAAATCAGCGCAAGTGGACCACTGCATCTTCCAAGATGGGCGTGCAAGCTAGCTAAATTATTTTTATGAGAAGTTTTCCCTCATTATATAAGATGATATTTATGTTGAGATAACTAAATGAAATACCAATTGGTAATAAATCATTCATAAAAAGAAAAATAACACGAGAATCATAGACGACATGAAGAAGACCCAGGCACACCAACACAATCAGATTCAACACTGCATTTTGAACGGCAATGTCACAGCTCTCAGCATGAGACAACTGAATGAAAAGTCATTAACTTGAAACTGAGATTTCTGAACTGACTACAGACTACTCGGAATAACGAAATATCCTGAATTCACCTGCTTTAGAAGCCGTATAGATTGGCAGTTCCTTCAACTCTGCAGTTACTGTTCGCAGACATAATGATAGTGGCGTGTTTTACCCCGACCCCAAATGCATGCTGGGAACAAATTGACCTTTAACAGTTTTTATTTTTGGGGGGTGGTTGGGGCGGGGGGGGGGGAATCCTGCAAAAGTAAACATACAAGTATCTTTATTTATATACTAAAAATCTTTTAAGATTAACAAACTATATTGTTGGTGTTGATATATTCTTAATGTTCATCATAAACAGATCAAATAGAGATTCTTCCTCAACTCATCTGCTGAAACTGATGAATTTTTGCTTCATCATTTTATGAAACCAAAATATCTGAGAACCTTCAGGCAATGTCTAAGGTAGGAAGGACTGTCTGTGGTTGCAGTTGGAATAGGATTTTGCACAGAGCGGTTGGAATGGAGCATATGATGACAGCAACACATATTGGAAGAATAATGTATCCTATTTTACTCAAATTGCACCCCAATTAAAACATTTCCAACTTGAAAGTAACTCTAACTCAACATTAACTTCCTTCTGAAAGAATTCTTTGATATTATTGACAGCAAACTTACATTTTATTCTCCATAGTTACTGAGAATTACCGCTCATTAATTTGACATTATGTGGAGGATTAAGGCACAAATGCCTTCATTATGGTAGCGTAAGGGTACACATCACCAATGTTCTGCAACTGCGAATGCAGTGTACTGTATATTGGTCATTGGTGGGCCAACAAACTGCATTTTATCCAGGACGAAAGGAGAAGCAATTAGGCATACAAACAAATCCTTAGGCTATAGCTTTGCTTTCTGACGAATCCTGGTTTGATTGCAACATTGCCAGATTGCAAGGTCATTAAAATATGTTGCAAAGTCTCGTGTTTTCGCGATCAGAATGCCAATATATTGCATCTGATTCAGTTCGAAGGAAAAGTTTGTTTGCCAAGAGAAAAAATCCCAAGGCCACAGCCTTGCTGTGTTGGCCAAGTATGCCTCGCTTGAAACATTCTTATTGCAAGAAAGTTGCAATGTATTGCAACTTCCTGTGCATAATGGACGTTAGTAGGACATGAATTTTCATTTGATCAACTTTGAAGGAGAAGCCGTTCTGGTCCCCCCAAAACTCCAGAGGCTACTACAGCTTTGGTGTTTTGATCAAATGGACTGGCTTGCAACATTACAATAATGCAAGCAAGCTGGAATATACTGCAATTTGACTGCACTTTTGGCATAACAGACCGATCCCTTTGCCTTTCTTTAGTCTGAAGCAAAGGCTGGATCGTTCCCCAAAAAACAGCCTCATTGTCTTGTTATTTTGTATGCTATGAGTTTGTTTGCAACCTTCCCACATTGCAAGCAACTTGCAATATATTGTTATTTCGAATACATATTTATCATCAGAGTCCCAATAGACTGCCTTTTATCCAGTTCAGAGCTTTAAAAGTGAGTTTGGCCTTCTAAAATCTAAAGCCCTTTGTTGGCCGAGTTGGTTGAGCTTCAGACCGTCATTCGATGGGCCGGAGTTCGATTCCCGCCGCCGCGCCGGCTGATGAAGAGTTAGAGGAATTGATTTCTGGTGATAGAAATTCATTTCTCGCTATAATGTGGTTCGGATTCCACAATAAGCTGTAGGTCCCGTTGCTAAGTAACCAATTGGTTCTTAGCCACATAAAATAAGTCTAATCCTTCGGGCCAGCCCTAGGAGAGCTGTTAATCAGCTCCTCAGTGGTCTGGTAAAACTAAGTTATACTTACTTTTTCTTCTAAAATCTAATAGATGCATTTTATCCAGTTTCAAAGCAAAGCTGTTTTGCTCCCAGGAAAGAATCCTGGAGCGATTTCCTAGAGCTCTGCTGACGAATATTCCCTTGCTTTCAACATTATTGTCGTCTTGCAAGCAGATTGCAGAATATTGTCACTTCTACAAAACGGTCATCAATCAGAAGCCCAGTGACCAACATGTCACCCAGTTAGAAGGAAAGATTGCTTCGCTATTTTCAGTGAATTTCACATTCATTGCAACATGACCATATTGACCCTATTATTAGCATATTGCACACGGCACCTCCGTCTGGGACATTGCAATGAATA